>PVLA01012299.1:0-45758 GCA_004027455.1 Hydrochoerus hydrochaeris | reverse complement strand
CACTAAACCTCCTGGAAGACAAGGTAGGTATAAATCTTAAAGATGTAGGGGTAGGAAAGAGTTCATGAACAAAATGCAAACCACACAGGAAATGTTTCAAAGAATCAACAACTGGAAACTCATTGTATTAAAAATATTTCTCCACAGCAAATAATAATTACCAACAGAGTGAAAAGAACATCCACAGAATAGGAAAAAACATTTAGCCTACTATCCGTCAGACAAAGGACTTATATCTAGAACACATAAAAAAATGAAAAACCAAAAGGCCCCCAAATTGAAAGGCCCAATCCAAAAATGAACATGCACATCTCAGATGAAGCACATCTCTGAAATGAACATGCACATCTCAGATGAAGAAATACAAATGCAAATAAATACATGAAGAAATGTTCACCATCACTGATCATTTGAGAAATGCAAATTAAAACAATACTGAGATTTCATCCCACTCCAGAAAGAATGGCTGCCATCAAGAAATCAACAATTAGCAAATGTTGGTGGGGCCATGGGGAAAAAGGAACATTTCTCCACTGTTGGTGGGAGTGTAGACTGGCACAACCGCTGTAGAAATCAGTGTGGAAATTCCTCAAAAACCTAGGTCTTCAGGTCCCACCCAATCCAAATATTCCCCTTCTGGGCATTTTCCCAGAAGACTTGAAAACAGCATACAGAGTGATGTATGTGCACCCATGTTTATAGCAGCACAATTTGTAATAGCCGAATCTTTAAAATAACCCAAATGCCTATCAGCTGAAGAACAGGTAAAAAAGATGTGGTATTTCTATACAATGGAGTATCACTCAGGTATAAAGATAAACTTGAGGCTTTTATAGGTAAATGGATGCAACCTGAGACCATACTTATAAGTGAAATAGCTCAAACATACATATGCAAATATTGTATTGTCTCCCTAATATAAAGAAACTGAGAGAATAACAAGATCCAAAATATACAAAAGATACTGTAAAAATGAGTGGGAAAGAAAATGCTAAAAAGGAATAATAATCTGGAATAGGAGAAAGAAGAAAAGGAAGATGGGAAAAGATTATATGTATATAAGTATTCATATATATATGTATATATATATATATATATATACATACATACAAGATAGATAAGTATGCTACTAATCTCTGTAAGTTCATAAAAATGAACAGTTTGTGCTTTCATCATTTAATTCTTTCATCTTTTTTTGTGCCTAAATTTTGTGATCTGAAACAATACCTTTAAGATAACAATATGCAATATATTAGTTAGTGTTGATTTCCTACTTTTTAAAAAATTTTGTATCATTTCTATCCTTTTTCTTTTGTTTCTTTTTTTTGTTCTTTAAATTTTTTGATAAATTTTTAATTTTTTATTTTAAAGAGAATAAAATAAAAAAAATGAACAGAAAAATCATCAGTATTCCTATAACTAATAATGAACCCTTAAAGGAATTAGAAAACCTATAATCCACAAGCACTAAGGAAAATCAAACACTTAGGGATTAACCTAATTCAGGAAGTGAAAGACCCCCACTAGGAATACTACAGTACCCTGAAAAACGGAATCAGAGGACATCAGAAAATGAAAAATATCCTGATTTCTGTATATGCAGAACCAGTGTAGTAAAAATGGCCAAACTTCATCAATTTATATAGAAATTTAAAGCAATCACAATCAAACACCAGTCTTGAAAGAACTGAGGAAAACAAACCCAAAATTCATATGGATCTGGAAAAGATCCAGAATTGCAAAACCAATGCTGGGAAACAAGAGCAAAGTGGGAGGTATCACAGTCCTGGATTTAAAGTTGTATCACAAAGCTCCAGTGATAAAAACCAACCAACCAGCCAACCAACCAACAAACAATATGGTCCTGGCAAAAAAACACATGTGCGTGAGTGGGGGAGAACAGAGGATGCAGACACACACAGACATACTCCTCTGTCTGATCTGACAGAGGGGCCATAACCATACACTGAAGGAAAGGCAGCCTCTTACCAAAAGGTGCTGGGAAAGCTGGACATGCACAGGCAGAAGAGGACTCTAGGCCCATATCTCCCATCACGCTCTACATAAAAGCAAAATGGGACAAAGAACTAAGTGTCAAAACAGAAGCAATTAATCTGCTGGAGGAAAAATAGGTAAAACTGTTGAAGTCACAGGCATAGACAAGGACTTTCTGAACAGGACCCTGCTTGCACAAGAAGCAGCACCAAAAATCAAGGCATAGTATCATATCAAATTATAACCTTCTAAACAACAAAGAAACAACAGCAGAGTGAAAAGACAATGTACAGCATGGGGGAAAATGCTAGCTAATCCTCAGACAGAGGACTAATACTGAGAGTACATAAAGAACAAAAACAATTAGATCACTCAAAATAAAGGACCCAGTCAAAAAAATTGGGAAATGAAATGAGTAGACATTTCTGAAAAGAAGTATAGGCAGCCAATAAACACATGAGGACATGTTGCATAGCACTGACCATTGATGCAATTCAAACTGAAAGAATGGGACACAGTGGAATCCAGCTGTAATCCCACCATTTCCAAGGCTGAGGCAGGAGGATCGCAGCAAGTTCAAGGCAATGTGGTCTCAAAATGAAAAAAAATGCACAAAACTAACAAAGCAAAACTAACATGGGGATTGAATCTTACCCCTAAAAGCATGGCCATCATCAAGAAACCAAATAATAACCAATGCTAGTGAGGCTGCAGGGAAAACAATGATTCTACATCACTGATGGAAGTGTCAACTACAACAAACACCAGGGAAACCGATATGGAAATTCTTCAAAAACTAAAAGGAGACAATCTATTGAACCCAGAAGTCCCCTTCTAGATACCTCCCCAAAGAGTTAAAAACATCAACTTACAGTGATATGTCCATGTCTATGTTTATAGCAACACAATTTATAATAGTGAAATCTTGAAAGTGGTCTAATTGTCCACCAATAGATAAATGGATAAAGAAAATGAGGGGAAGAAATGTGGTCTTTACACAAAATGGGGTGCTATTCTGCAAAAAGAAAGATAAACTTGAGTCATTTGTAGGAAAATGGATGTGCCTGGAGCAAGCAAGCCTAGTTGGGGAACCAGCGACATGTGCAGGCCACCGGCAGACTGGGAACAGCTAGACCCAAGCCTCTCCCTGTGAGTCAGTGCCATTCCCAAAATGCGGGAGAGAGAACAGTGCCACAGCAACAAGCCAGCCTGATCTGGGAACCAGCACCATGCACAGGCTGCTGCCAGACTGGGAACAGCTAGACCAAAGGCCCTTCTGGTGTGCGGGCTGGCAAACAAGAAGTACCAACATCCCTGTGCCCATAAGAGACCAGCTTATCTAGAGAAACACAGGCTGTGATGATAGCTATGGAAGTGAAATTCAACTGGATACCTGTGGTGCATTGGTGTTTCACTAACATGGCAGGTGTAGGGCCAGTGGTCTGATCATAGGTTTAGAGGATAGCAGTATGCAGTTTGGCATCTAGGGGCTTCTCCTTCTGAGGCCTGAAGCCATTTTTGATTCTTTATGGTCTTTTTTGAGGCCCTGTATCATTTCCATGGTTATGCTGGGTTGGGTTTTATTCTCTTTCCTTTGATTATGTCAAATCTACTGGTAGGAGAAGCTGTTTCAAGAAAGGCAAGATATGTTATGGGAGCAATTGTGCATTTACTACTGGCTGGTTTAGAGGTCCTTTACTGTGCTCATTGTTTTGTTCTTACTGTTTCTACTCTACTCTGTTCTGTTTGATTTTTACTATCTCTGAAGTTATGTGCAGCTACTTTGAAGACATCAAAAGGCATTATGGTAACTATTGTTGACTTCATAATATTTTGAAGTCCTGTATCTCTCACACTGGTTTGTTTTGATTGGTTTTATTCTGTTTTATCCTCTTTAAAATAAAAACATTAAGAAGAAAATGGATGTGGCTTGAGATTGTAATGTTAAGGGAAATAAATCCGACACATGAGTTTAAATATCACATAGTTTCTCATGTAACAGTTTCACAATGATAAGTAAACATTAAAATGAAAGATAGATAAGAAGGATGGAGATAGATCTTTCTCAAAGAGGAAGGGAATCAGGAGACGGACAAGTGAGAAGAAGGAGGAAATGGGATGAAAAAGGGAATTAGTATGCAATTTTAAAACTAAGTACACAAGAGCCTGCCATTTCCCTCATGCCATTAGGGCAGCGTTGGACAGGAAGAGCACATGTGTCAAGACAGATGGCTGTATGGCAGCCGCAAGGTGTCACAAAGTTAGGGAAGGGCTGAATTATAACACAGAACCATGAAGGCAAAGAACTATCACACTGACAGAATCTACCAGGAGAACCACCTACAACACTTGTTGCATTGTTATCTCACAGATCTCTTCATTCAAAATTCATTTTCCAGGTTGCCATTAGAAGCCAAGACATTTGCTGGATAGAAAAGGGCGGAAAATGAAAAACACACATCACCTCATGATGTGCATATTTGCATATTTACAAATTTTGATCAGCTTTTTATTAATATATATGGATAAGGCTACTTTAGTCAAAAAAAAGGAAAAGTCAGTTTCTCAGTAAGAAGACTGTAATATATGTGAACATAGAGAAGAGGTATTTAGTACCTGTTACAAAAATTTCAACATCTGCTTAAAGGATATTTTTCAGTCACTCCTTACAGAACAATTAAAAATACATAAATCTTAGGGCTACTTAGATAATGAAAATAGACTATAGAACATTTAAGGATCCAACAGATATACAAAGATGAAGTTTTATTAATTACATGGAAAAACATAAAATTTCTGTAACATTGCTCATAATGTACTTAGGATTCCCCCTTAAATCCATGGCTGAGTGAAAACTAAACTAGAAACTCATTACCTATGGGTCCACTATAAAAATGAAGTTCTGCCCAAAAGGAAGACCCTCTTTATAACTTGTACAACATTTCTTTTTGATCAGTAAATGAGCCCAAGGGAAGGCATGAAATTTATATTCCATTGCAAGGAGAAAGTGCAGTTCTTTGAGCCTGACCCCAAAAAGGTCAGTCTGTAGGATACCAAGACTGTTGATGTTACTGTTGGGAGAGACGATAAAGGCAGAAAGATCCCAGAACAGCTGATCCATTGTAATGGCTAGAGTAGAAGTTGGGATAGATGGGGAGCAGAAGTTCATGTACTTCATGATACAGATGAAAATCACAGATTACAGTGTAAGTTGGAAAGAAAATCCAATTGTAGCTCAGAAGTAGAACAGCAAACAAAAAAAGAAAGAAAGAAATAGAAGAAAGAATAATAACTGTAGACATCCCTGAAGTTGTAAGGAGGCAACTTGAAGCTGAGTGTTACAATACTAACAGGAGGAAGCGGTTAGTGAACTTCCACGCAGACCAACATGCTAACTCTTTTGCAATCCTACGTGAAGCTTTTTGCCATCAGTGCAGCCTCGTCAGCTTAGGAGGGCTCTCTCTCGACCCACCTTCTTTGTCACTGTCCACACCGCAGTCCACAGACTGTGATGAGCCTGCACCCCCAAGAGGCACAAAACCAGTGGAAACACCGCAGTCCCTGAGGCGGTCCATGCATCATAGTACCCACTGTCACAGGCTGTCCCAGAGCAGCGCCTGGCCCCAGCCCATGTGCCGACAGCAGGACACATCAGCCAACAAGCCCAGGCCGTGCCGGCATCTGGAAAAGAAGACGCCTTGAACAGCAGATCACCTTCCTGCAGGCCTGTGCCCCCTAATGAGGAAGGGAGACTGTGTGTGCTGGCTTTCAAGGGAGAAGTGAAATAGATGAGATTTTTTTCCTGAAGCTTGTGCTTGACAATTTTACCCTTCAAGTGACCAGCCACCACCACCCTCTTACATTTATAGCGCACGTTTTCTACAATTGTTTATAAAACTTCCAGAAATCATGGGAAACGTGTCCTTTCCTGAGAAGAATTTGAAGGCTTTACTGAAGCACTTGGATCTCTTCCCCAGGTTCTTGGCAGAACCATGGCTACCTCTTCCCAGAGTCAGCCTACGTCACTGCCTGCAGAGGACGCTGCAGCCCCGAGATCCCCAGGGCCGCTGATTAAAGCCTGGTGGTTCTGTAGGTCATTGGCTCTGCTGGCTCTGTCTTCCAGGATTCAGAGTGCACAAATCTCAGGCCGGCCTGGGGCCTCCAGCAGAGGTGGGATTTGTGGTTTGATTTGTCCATATATTGTATTTGTGTGTAGAATTACTTTCTGGGTCCCCAAATGTCCTCTGACATAACCTTGCTATTGCACAGGACATTTATGATGACAGGCAATGCTTTTATCATGAAATTTCCACAAAAGTGGGCTATTTTGGTAGGCATTGCAACTCTTACTGAGAACCATATTGTTTAGTTAGTTGTTAGCAGAAAAAGATTTGTTGTTTGAGACAGTGTCTTGCCAGTTGAGGCTGGCCTTGAACTCGCTGTTACCCAGGTTAGCCTCAAATACAAGGTGACCCCCATGCCTCAGCCTCCCAATTGATGGGATTACACACATGCATCACCACACCTCGCTAAACAAAACCTTTTTGCAGACTGTTTTAATTCTTGTGGTGTGGCTGAATGACTCTATGCAATATATTTAGTTTGTATATGGAAACCACCAGGAAATCCCAAAGTCCTCCAGAAGGAATCGATATTGATGGAAAAGAAAATGTGCAGCTGTACATTTAGAGTTTCCTCTGTGAAATGCTATTTTCAGTACTTAATGTAGCATTGCCTGTCTGTTTGAGATTTTATAGCCATACTTTGGTGAATAACATCATGGTTCACTTTCTAGAATGTTATTTTGGTGATCTAAGCAAAAAAAGATGTGTTTTGAAAAATAAATGACAAAAGGAAAATGGATATATTGTATTTTATCAAGATTTAGATTTTTTTTGTATTAAAGAATAAGGTCAAGAAACTGAAAAGCCACCTATAGAACGGGAGAATATTTGGAAATCATAGATATGATAAGTGTTTCCTGCACATAATATGCAAAGACCTGATCAAACTCAGAGACAAAAACCATAACTTACAAATTAGAAAAGAACCTGAATAGACAGCTCTCCAAAGAACATGCACAAACGGTCAACAAGCACATGAAAAGATACTCAATATAATGACTCGTTAGGGGAATGCAAATGAAAACCACTCTGCACCTACTATTCGCTATTGTAACTGTTTAACAAGAAGTTAAGCAGAGAGACAGAAAAGATGGCAATAAGCAGCAAGATATAGAGCCTCCCTGAGAGAGACACCTCACGCCAGAATAAAACATCCTGGAGAGGTTTGGACAGAGGGAGATGGATTCTCTCCTCCCAGGAAGAAACTAAAGGGAAAACGAGCTGGTCAAACACACAGTCCCAGGGCCACCATTGCAGAAGCTAAGATTAGCGACCACAGAGCTCCTACCGAGCAGAATTCACACTGCTGAGACTGGCCAGAGTGGCCCCAGCTCGAGCAATCACAACTGACTGCAACTGGCTATAGCAGCCTGAGCATGTGAACACATACAGCCACGACCCGCCACAACTGGCCGGGGCCACCCATGGTCAAACCACTGTGACTAGACAGTCCCGCTGAAGATGGACTGGAGAATGGAGCCGGCGAGGGACCTGCATTAACCTGCAATGAGTGCTGGGAATAAGACTCCCCCATGGGAAAGGGGCAAACAACTGGAGGACATTTTGGAAGCAGGCAGGATGGCATGAACTGGGAACCACAGTGACTTCAGTTGGTTGCTCCATCCCCAGAGCAGATTGGTGGAATCTGCTTGGCCTGGGTCATGCCCCTGGCAGGGACCCAATTATTCGTCCAAAACCAATTCCCTACACATAGCACACACTAACCCAGTGAAGGCTCCCGAAGGTTGACTGGCCCAGTGGGGAGGGGAGAGCATATGCTGCCCCTGCTTGCGCATCAATGACCAAGAGCAAATAGGAGAGGGCAGAAATCACTAGCCAGCACGTTTCAGAAGAACCATAGCCAACAGGGAAAGGGGCTGGGACCTCCACTATACACCTGTATGGAAGAAACCAAAAATATGAGAAGAGAAAGAAACCAGAAGAGACCACCAGCCCAAAATCCTGAGAACACTTATCCAGGAGAGGGAAATACAAAAGAGACTGAGGGCAGCAAACATGCAACATCAGACAAGGCATCAATGGACATTAAGAGATATATTCAGGACCTTGTAGACAAACTCAAAACTGAAAAATTAAATCAAGTAAAGCAAGATATAAGTAGATTAATAAAAGAAATGCTAAGCATCTCTCAAGAAGACACAGACAGAAGAAGGGAGGAACACAAAAAAAGGAGAGAAATGTTTGATAAAGAACATAAAGAAAACCTACAATACATGAAGCAGATCCAAACAGATTACCAGGAAATTAAAAAACTCTATTGAAAGCTGGCAAAACTGCTAGAAAGAAACTAAGGATAGACTTTCAAAACTTGAAGACAGGTTTGCAATGTGTGATCATGAAAGGAAAGAGCTCTTAAAAATAACAAGGAAACAGGAGTAACAATACAAAGGCTAGAAGACAACAAGAGGATCTATAACTTAAGAATAACAAATGTGAGTGAAGAAGCAGGAGTTAAAACAAAGCAGCTACAAAGGCTATTCACAGAAATAGTTAAGGAAAACTTCCTGAGCATATGAAAAGAAAATGATATTCAGATGTACAAGGCATACAGAACTCCAACCACCTACAACCAAAACAGATTTACACCCAGATATATAATAATTAAGATATCAGAAATTCAATATAAGAACAGAATATTAAAAGCCATCAGAGAAAAGAAACAGATCACCTATAAAGGAAAACCCATCAAAATCACTGCAGACTTCTTGACACAGACCACCAAATTAAGAAGACCTTGGAGCAAAGTATTCCAAGCCCTGAAAGAAAATAACCTCCAATCCAGATTGATATACCCTGCAAAACTGTCTCTAGAAATTAATGGAGAAACAAGATGCTTCCATGACAAGTAGGAACTGAGGGAATCTGTGACCACCAATCCAACCCTACAGAGAATACTGAAGGGCGTTCTAGAGATAGAGAGAAAAAAATGCCAGGATTTCAGGAACAGTGGCAGAGAGGCCTCAATGAATGAGGCAGGCAGTAGAATGAAGGAGAAAAGTAGACAACCAATGGCAGAAAAGTAGCATAGCAGAAATGAGGCAGAGAAGGTTGTCTATAATCTCTAACATAGATGGCCTTGATACACTAAAAAAAAAAAAGGGAAGGGGACTTAGCTCAGCAGGGTAAGTGCTTGCCTGACAGGTGCAAGGTCTTGAGTTCGATCTCCAGTACCAAAAAAAAAAGAAGAAGAAAAAGAAGAAGGAGAAGAAGAGAAGAAGGAGAAGGAGAAGCAGAAGGAGAAGGAGGAGAAGGAGAAGGAGAAGGAGAAGGAGAAGAAGAAGAAGAAGAAGAAGAAGAAGAAGAAGAAGAAGAAGAAGAAGAAGAAGAAGAAGAAGAAGAAACAGAGGCAGAGTAGATTAGGAGATAGGGTCCACTGAGATGCTCTGTATAGGAAATATAATCAACCTGAAAGAGAGTTTATGTACTGAAAATCAAATATGAGAAAACAACGCTCTATGTGACAAGGAACCACAGAGAATAGGGGCAACTCGAACACCACCTGCAGATAGGATAGAAAGACAGGATACTTATGTGCAGTAGAGAACTATTCAGCTATAATGAAGGAAAACCTTAGACTTTTGTAGGTAAAGGAATACAACTTGAGATCAAGTCCAGGAGTCAGAAGGTTGACCCCCCAATCTAAAACTTGAGGGAGTTTGTGGGACCCAAAATATGCAGTACCCTAGGGAGTGAAAGGGGAGGAATAGTCTAAAAAAAAGAAGGCAAAGGATATTATTAATAGTGTATCAGGATTTAAAATCCACATTACTCACACTGCTTGGTTTAGATGTATTATATTCTGTTCCAATTTGTCTACTTGTACTAGATTTGAGGGCACAGACAGCTATCCCGAAGATAGCAGGATATAATACGGTAATCATACTTAATTTCCTATTAACTTAATCTGAAGCCCTGTATAACTTACACTGCTTTACCATGACTGATTCAATTGAATCTGGTTTGTTAGATTGCTGTTTGTATTGACAGATTTTATTTAAAGCTGTTATGATTGATAGTATCAAGTCTGAGTGTATAGGCAACTACATTGAAGATAACAAGATTCCCTAGGTTTGATTATTACATGCTTTTGAAGTTTTGCACTGTCTACAATGTTTTGCTTTTATTAATATTGTTATGTACTGCTATATTCAATTATACTATGCCTGATGATGATATGGATAATTCTATTGATGATAACAAGAGACACACAGTAACCATTGTAGATCACCTTGTACTGTAGATTTATATGGCTTTTTCATTTCATGTTTTTATAGGAATTTATTTTGTTTTGTCTTGCTATGTTTTGTTTTTTCCTCTAATACAGAAAGGATAGAAACACACATGGAGACTCATGTATGGGTAGAACCTATAAACAGTTTATGAGAACTGATTATATAACACATGATGAAATGAACAACTACTTTAAAGAAAAACAGACTCTAATGTACCCAGTGCTGATTCCATAGCATCATGATGTGAAATCCATCAATGCTACTATTGTTTGTTCAGAGTGATTTTAGCCTGTTTTGTTTTGTTTAATATCAACATACATGAAGGTATGGACAGCTATTTTGAAGAGAATGAGAGACACTATGACAGCCATTATTGACTTCCCTATTGTCTGGTCTTGAAGACCTAAAACAACTTCCTCATCCTGTTCAGATCAGCTCTATACTATGTTATTTCATGTGAATTCTCTGTATGTGAAGATATGTTTGGAAGAAAACAAGAGGCAATATGATAGTGAAGATCTCTGAGAGCCTTGCTTTGAAATTTGTGTCTCTTATATTGCTTTTTTGTGTTTTGTTTTGTTCTGCTTTGTTGTGTTTAATTTTACCCTCTTTAAAATAAAAAAAGAAGTTAAAATAAGGAGCATGGGGGAAGCTGTGCAGAAACTGGAAGCCTCACACACTCCTTAAGGGAATAGGAAAAGCAGCAGCCACAGTAGAAAAGAGAGCCCGGCTGTGAGGTCACATGGCCAGCACGCCCAGCAGGTGTGTGCGGGGAGAATGAAACAGGGATTCAAATAGTTTCCAGCACAGTAACAGTGCCCGCAGCAGCCTTCACCACAGGCAACGTGGGGCAACACCCTAAGTGTCCCTAAATGGATGAAAACCTAAATAAATGTGGTGCATTAATGCACTTGAATATTAGCCATGAAAAGCAAAGTTCCGACTCCAGCTCCAACATGGGGAGACCTGAAAAGAAACAGGAACCACAATGGCACCTGTTTATACAGTTTAATTTACATGAAATACCTAGAATAGGACAATTCTTAGAGGCAAATTCAGTAGCTTAGAGGCTACCAGATGCTGAGTGAGAAGGGATGAGGAGTTATTCATTAATGGTTAGACTTCCATTTCAGGTATGAGAAATTCCAGGTATTATAGTAATTGTTATAAACATGAATGCAGTTAGGGACATTTATTTATATTCTTAAAATGTTGAAGACAGCACATCTTTGTCATGTATCATTTGCAGTGATTTTTTAAATTCTCTGCAAGGCCAGATGGCACACACCTGTAATCTCAGCCCTGTAGACGGCTACGGCAGGAGGACCTCAAGTTTGAGCTAAGCCAAAGAAACATACGGTAACTGTATCTCAAAATTTAGAATGGGCTGGAGATATAGCTCAGTGCAAAAGCTGTGGGTCCAATCTCCAGTACCACTCATGAAAATATTTGAGAAAGACGTACAAAAACACATACAAGGTGGCTAGGTGAGGTGGTGCACCTCATCATCACCCACACACTTAGGAGGCTGAGACAGGAGGATCACTGCAGGCTCCAGGCCAGCCTGAATTGCATAGAGAAATGCTGTCTCAAAAAGACAAACAAGAAACAAAATAAATAAAAATGTATTCTCCACAAATACTCAACTACTAATCTATACTTAGAATATAGACCCTTCGGGTGAAGGATTTAGAGACAGGAAGGACTTAGGTGTTAGGAGATCAAGTGACTATGGGCGATGCCGTCTGTGGGGTAAGGTTTCAGAGACACCTTCAGTCTCTATGTGCATGGACTGAACTGCAGGTTAGGCCTGCCTATGTCCTCCCTGGACGGCCTCTCCCCACTGCCTTGCTGACACTACTGTGGTCACCCTGACCCCTAACCCTGTGGGTCATTGCAGAAGAGTACAAGCCAGGGTCCTCAGACAAGCAGGAAGGAGTAGGCAGAACATGCGAGGTTCCTGGCAGGGTTTTGGGGGTAAGAGATGGAAATCAGGCTGCATCTCCACCTCCTGAGTGCAAGCCAAGCTCACATTCAGGGAAGTACTTTCCTGAGTGTGGACTGTGTGCTGCAGAATTGCCACAGAGGCCATGAGGAGACCTGCCATGGTGACTGCCACATCACTCCTAATTCTTCCAGGTGACAGAGGACCCCATGCATGGGGGAACCGGTAGAAGGTCCAGTCTGGATGAGACCACAGCAGCACTGCCAAGGCCCACAGACACAGGTCCTAGTGAGAAAGCCTTTCAAGACAGAAACACCCAGTCACTATCCCTAGTGGTCACAAGAGGACTTCTGGGCCCTGTCTCTCAAGTCAATGTGTCAAGAGCCTACAGCTCCCACAGCAATGCGCACCCTGGCATTGGTCCTGTGTCACCAGTCCATGCCACCACCTCCTCCAGGGAGCTTCCTCCCTGGCTCCCTGGCAACTCACTCAGAGTCTTCAATCTGGAGCCTTTGTGAGGAATGGGGCGGGGCAGCTGCCATTGTCTCTGGGAAGGCCAGGGTCACAGAAGCTTAGGGCAGAGCATTGAGCCCTCTAGTGGACCTGTCCTTCCACAGGTACAAAAGGGCCAGGGGAGAGGAGAGGGGAAGCTGGGTTTGGACAAAGGGCAGGTGCAGAGGATGCAAAAGAAATGAGGGGGAGGGGCTGGGGTAGGTGAGCAAAGGGGAGAATGGGAAGGAGCAGGGTGAGGGGAGGATCTAGGTAGGCAGGGGAAGGGTGCAGAGCAGGGTTCAATTTCCACTGACATTTGGGGCTGCTCATCCTTGTGGGGTTACCTGCACCTTGTGGGGTATTTAGCAATATCTAGGGATTCTGCCCAGTAAGTGCCAGGAGCACTCCCTCCCTCAGGTGTGACACTCACAGCTGTCTCCAGACACTGCCAAATGGCCCTGGAGGGCAAAACCCAGCCTGGCTCAGACTCACTGATGCCCTGCAGCCTGATGGGGTGAGGGGCAGTTACCTGACACCAGGAGTTCCAGACCAGGCAGCATAGGGTGACCTCACTATTTTAGGAGTAATCAGTCTTTCTATGGATTTCAACAAAAATGCGAATCAGTAGTATCTATGACTCTTATACAGAAAAACAACATTAGCTATTCACCATTTCCTCTTTAAGAACTTATTATGTAATAACATGGGACTCCCATAAAGATTCACAAATGATCCAGATTGATTGTGAGAATAAGCCCTGACAATATTGCTCATATGATCTCTGACAAGTATATCAAAATAGCTTAACAGGTGAAGAAGAGTCTTTTAATATCCAGTGAGAGCCAGTTGGAGCCTGGTCAGCCTCCCTGCTGCAGTGCCTGACACTGGCCATGAGTCCCCTCATGACCTCCAGGGGGCAACAGCAGCATACACAGTCCCATGCAGATACAGGCTGACTGCCATCCCTGGCCCCAAGGGGCACTTCTGGGTCCCTCCCACATGTCTGCTTTGTCCCAACCACTCCTTCCTGGAACTCTGAGGACCCAGTTAGATCAAGAGTCTCAGCATGGCCCCTCATTCCTGGCAGCACCCTTGGGGTAAGAAAAGGTGTGAGCACAGGTGACTCAGCAGGCCAGAGGACAGAGGCCAAGCAACTCACTCAGGGAGGATACTGGTCACACCTCAGCACAGACTTGTAGAGGGGGGCGCTGTCCAGGAAATCTGCCACCCAGGCTAATGTTGCCCACAGCCACTTACCTCCCCACCACACTCCTTCCTCCCCAGGACATGCGGGTCATTTCCATCCCTGCCCACCCAGAACTTCAGCTCCTCCTGAAACATCTGGTCAGAGACCAATTGGTGACACCAGACATACAGGGTAAGTCCCCCTCACCACTCATCACCCAGATGGCCCCTCTCTATCCCCTAGAGCCATCCCAGTCACTTGTCTTCTGGCAGCAAATTCTACCTTCCCAGAATACACAAAAACCCAGGGATGGACTGAGTTTCCAGCAGGATTTCTATGTACCAAAGGGAAACACAGCTCTGGATTTAGAAACCCCAGGAACTTCCTGGGGTGGGGACATCCTCAAGGCCAGGATAGTGCAGAGGCCAGTGAAGAGTTGAGCTCATTCTTGTCTTAAGCAACAGTTTCCAACAGTCTTGGACTCAAAGTGAGGTCTGTGGTAATGATATTTAATACAGAAAAGGGGGAAGACACAGGGAAGGCAGGACCCAGAGAGTAGGAGAGAGCCAGGCTTCCTAGACACAGACTCCACCCCCAGGTCACATGACCCTGAAGTCTGCCCTGGCCCTAGGAGGAGGCTCAGCTCAGAGGGAGGCAGCACAGCAGAGCTGACCCTCCTGAGCAGCCTGCTTGGGAGCCTGTCCTGAGCCGAAGCTCTTTTCCACAGAGAGGACAGAGCAGGCAGCAGAGACCATGGAGCCCCGCACAGCCACTTCCCACAGAGGATTTGTTCCCTGGCAGGGGCTCCTGCTTACAGGTGAGAGGGGACAGTCCTTGGGAGGCTATACCAGAGGGTGAACACCTCAACACTGACTGGGTCCACTGAGAAGGGCAAAAGTCTGAGATCACAGAGGTTTTTGTTTGGAGCAGGAGGGGAGGGGACACAAAAGAGGCTCAGAAGGTTGAGAAACAGAAAACTCGCAATGCATGGGCACTAAAATAGGAGGAGGAAAAGCTCTATTTTTTTCCATAATAAGTTAATAATCACTGGCTACAACGTTTCTTCTTTTCCTGTAGATAGTGTTTCACTATACAGTTCAGACTGCCTTTGAACTGTCTGTGTAGCACAAGCTGGACTTGAACTTGCAGTGATCCCTGCCTCAGACTTCCAAGTGCTAGGATTAAGGACATCTGCCACTAAACCTGACAGGCTGATGCCAGGTTTTGAATACTGATGCCAACAACAAAGTCAGGGTGACTCCAAACATAATCACACCTGGGGTATGAAGCATTGTTCTCACCCATCCACAACAGAAACTGCAAACAAACCCCTGGGCTCAGAGCCACTACTGGTTCATCCAGGGTATCTGAGGCTGTTCTAGACCCTGGGCTCCAACAGAATCAGACAGCTCCTTGTACTCAGAGCTCTTGTCCTACAGGGAGGAAAACTGATCAAAAAGGGACATTTAGAAGGGGAAATTAGGTGTTGACAAGAGCTACAGAGTGAAGAAAATAGGAAAAGGTGAGAAATTAAAGATCCAGGTCTCTATGTAAGGGGTCAGGGAAGGCGTCTCCCCAGGCTGCCCTGAATGTGAGCAGAGCCTGAGGGCTGTAAGTGGTGAGCCATGCAGACTTCTGGCGGAGAGTGTTCCAAACAGAGGGAATAACAAGTTCAGGGGTAAGGAAGAAGTGAAGTCACACTGCTGACCTCAGCTAGTAAGAGACACAGGCCGTATGCAACATCACACTAAGCGATGAAAACATCTCAGGACTCAGGTCTCCATCTCTCCATCCCATGTAATCTCAGTATTAATAAATTTCTCTCTGTCTCTCCCTTCTAGCCTTACTTTTGACCTTCTGGAGCCCACCCACCACTGCCAAGCTGGCTATTGAATCAGTGCCTTTCCATGCTGTTGAAGGGGGAAGTGTTCTTCTACTACTCCATAATTTGACAGAGAACCCTACCAGCTATAAGTGGTACAATGGGGCACTGAGTGCTCTTGACAGGCTGATTGTGACATATTCCACAGCCACTAATGAGTCTACTACAGGGGATGCATACAGTGGTCGAGAGAAAATATACCACAATGGATCCCTGCTGATCCAGAGCATCACCAGAGAGGATGCAGGATTCTATACCCTACAGGTGGAATTAGAAAATGATATAGTTGAAGAGGCAACCACAGAGTTCCGTGTAAAGTGTGAGTTATTCTCACTGACGTCTGCATGTGGGATGGGGTGAATTCCACTTCATACACACAAAACTGTCAGTCCTGGATGGTGCCCCACACTGCCACTTTGTATCTCCTTGTGGGGTTTTGAGCCCATAGTGCAGGACACGCACAGTGGAGATGACCTTCAGTAGACTGCAATCCTTTACCAGATTCTGCCTTGCTGAAGGAAGGAGAGTTGGGTGGAGAAACGTGACCCAGGGAGAGACTCTCAGTCCAGCCCTCAAGTCACTTCCATTTATGTGACCCTGAGGATCTCAGTCAGGGTTTGTCCTGAAGGACACTTCAATCCCCTGCTTCAGACCTCTGTCCCAAGATCCTCACTATGGTGATCATGGGGAGCTTGGGCTCAGAGAGAGTATGACCCACTGTTTAGGAATGATGGCAAGCAATAGTACTTGATTGGTGTCTGAATCTCATACTTCTCTACAGCTGGTCCCTAGAGCAGAGAGTGCACAAGCACAAGAACCACATCTGGGTAAGGACACCTGGGCCTTCCTTTCTTCTAAGACTTGGCATAGATAGTACAGGTATGCAGGTGCCTGAAGCCATTAACTAACTTGACTGACTTATGAGAATCCACAGGAAGCTCAGTCTTCCTAAGGGGAAGGACAGAAAATGAGACTCCTGCAATTTCCCTGTCCACTAGGAACTGTTCCAGTTCATCCTACAAGTAATACATGCTGTTTATTTAGGCAACTGCTGTATGCCAGTGTCAGATAATTATCAGTGTTTCAGATTAATTTACCAATAACATGGCAAACCAGATACCATTTCCTGTGTATCCTATGTCAGGAGAGATGAAGGTACAACAAAATACAGTTCCTGGACCAGGCTCACACACACCATGGATAGCAGCTCAGAGGAGTTACCAATCTATGTAAAAACACAGCCATATGATCTCCCCTATGGCAGATTTCTTAGATGTCTGTGAACCTGACTCTAGTTATTGGTTCATGTTTTTTAAACTTAATCATCACCAACCCAGGGAGAATCAGGTTGCACTAATGAGAACAAATGTAGAATTAATCAATTTTTACTCTAGAATTAAATCACCTGTTTCAATATAATATTTAGGGCTCCTTGCTCAGGAGACCAACTCACAGCCTCCATCACTAGACTTAAAGTCCAGTCTTCCTGCTGTGGTGAGGATCACTTCCCTGGATAAAACTTTGCTCTCTCATGCCACACTAGAACATGAAACAAAAACTCCCAGGATTCTCAGCCAAGTCTATAGTTTTGTGATGAATAGGGGAAAAATAGGCAGTGAATGAATGAATGATGAGTGAATGAATCCTAGACCCTTTTAGAGACTGGGATTTGCATACAGCATCCTGAAAGGTTCTAGCCACAGTAGCTGCCTCTCCTGCTCACAGGGTAAGACCTTTTTCTCTTCCTCTGATCACCTGCTCCTGAGGCCATCCAGGTGCCACCTCACATAATCACCCTGGAACTGCTGGGCTGTGGGAAGCCTTGCAGGAGTGCCCTGATTGGGTCTGAGGCAGCCATGGGTCTCTTGGTCTCTGGTGTCTCTGATGCCTCTGAGTTGTGTCCTGGCTCTGAAGTCCCAGCTCTCTGAGGCTGAGAATGCAAGGTCAGGTGACACACTGTGGAGAGCAGTGCTCCCAGTGGGGTACTGCATGGAGAGAAGGGAAGCGCCAAAGGGATATACTTGCAGAGAGAATGATGCCAGCCTTTCGTGAACACTGAAACCATTTATCTCTGCTGATTTCCTTCATTGTGGTATTTAATCCACAGGTCAGGGAATAAAAGTCCTTCTCAAACTGAGATTTTCTTCAGGCTACAGGTGGCTCAGCTTTTACTGTCACAGAGAGCACTGGGAAAACACTGTGAAAAAGTCAGTGGGAGGCTTAGCATAGTGGCTCATGACTGTAATCCCAGCATGTTGGAGGCTGAGGCACGAGGATTGTTTCAACTAGGAGACCAGCCTGGGTTGCAAAATGAGCTCAAGGCCAGCTTAAATTGCATCAAGAGACCTTGTCTCAAAGAAAGAAAAAGGGCTTTCCTGATGATAACCCACCCTACCTTGGCCAGGATAATCTTTTATCTTGCTGTTTCTGCGTTCACTCTGTCCATGCTTGCTCTGCAGAGAAAGTGCCCTCCCATCCTTCACTTTGACTTTCTTGAATTAAAAGAAAAAGAAGTCAAAGGAAAAAATATTCTACCTTCCAATGAGATTTCCAGACAGGTGGGCTAATAACAGGTTCCTAACATGGATCCTTCAGTCTAGGGAAGCTGATGTGCCTCCCCAGGTGTGCTGGGTCCACAGGGAGGAATAGCCTGCTCCTTTCTGTCACCTGAGTCAAGGCACACAACCTCTGTGCAAGGTCATGGCTGTCCTCTGAGCCACCTCACAGCACTCACAGTGACCCAAGAGACTTGCTAAATATCCAGGGGAAAGGCACAGCTAGGCCCCAGGCCCATGCTCACTTGATTCCCTCCTCTGTCCACAGCACATGTGTTGCAACCCTCCATCCACGCCTCCAACACCACTGTCAAAGAAGATGATTCTGTGGTCCTGAACTGCCTCACAAGTGACACTGAAATCACCATCCAGTGGATCTTTCAAAGCCAGAGTCTGATGCTCACAGACAGAATGAAACTATCTATAGACAACAACATCCTCACCATTAACCCTGTCAAGATTGAGGATGCCGGGGCCTATCAGTGTGAGGTCTCCAACGCTGTCAGTTCCAGCAGGAGCGACCCCCTCAGGCTGAATGTGGCTAGTGAGTGACTTCTCTCCTACCTCTTCTGGGGAGAATTTCTCTCCCAGTAATTTGTAAAATGGATAAAAATTACAGGGAATCTATCAATTAAGATACAAATGTAGTAAAGAGACATGCAAAGTGGTTAAGAGCTTTGGGGCTGACTACAGAGTCAACCCTCAGACTTCACAAGGAGATTCTTCCAGGAGCCCCACAGATACCAGCATCTGTGGATACTCTCATGCTTTATGTTAAAGTGGGGTAGCATTTGCCTGTGACTGTGAGAATTCTCTCATGTATTTTTGATTGATTGTTTGCTTGCAGTACTATGGGTTAAGCCAAGAGCCTTCCCACTGAGCTACATCCCTGTTCCCCACCTCTTATCCCTTTTGGTACTGGGGAGTGAACTCACGATCTCATGCCTGCCAGGCAGGTACTGTACTGCTGACCTGTACTCCCGCCTATTTCTTCTTTTATTTTGGGACAGACTTATTAGATTATCAAGTTCCAAGACTGTGCTCAAACTTGTGATTCTCCTGCCTCAGCCTTAGAGTGACAGGTCTACCGACATGAGACACCACACTCAGTTCTCCCATATATTTTAAATCATCACTAGATTATTCCCAATACCAAATGCAATGTAAATCATTCTTGTGCTCCATTTTTTAAAGGATAATGAAGAGAAAAATGTCCATACATCTTCCATGTGGACCCATTTTTTTCTGAAGAGTTTCATACCTTAGTTGGTTAAATCCATGGGTGGCAGGAAGCCAACCATAGTGAGTTTCTTATCCTGAGTGTGGCATTGATTTTCACCTTCCACAAGATTTTTTTTGTTCTATTTTTCTGTTAATGTTTCTTTGCTATGAGGTAAAATATACAAAAGACTTATTATTTTAACCATTTTAAAGTGCACAGTTCCTTGACATTCAGTATATCCATATTGTTAAGTAACCTTGCCACAATCTGTTTCTGGAACTTTTTCATCTTTCCACACTAACACTTTATGCTCTGTGTAAAATAACTCCGCATTCCAACATTGCCCCAGCCTCCAGTAACTCCCTTCTTTCTGTTTCTATGTATTTTTCTTCTAAACCTCTCAAGAAGAGGGATTACACAGTATTTGTTCTTTTGTGTATGATTTGATTCGCTTTGCATCATGTCTTTAAGGCTTGTCCATTTTGTAATATGTACCAGAGTTTTGTTGCTTTATTTTTCTAACACAGGAATAATCTATTGTATGAATATACTGCCATATGGGTGCACCTCATGTGGCTTATTCATTCATCCATCAATAAACTTTAGGGTTGCTGCCATGTAAGTTCTATTAAGAATTCTCTTATGAAATAAATATGCAAATATCTGCTAAAATCCTTGATTTCAGTTAGGTTTATACTTAGCTGTAGAATTACAAAAAGAGAAACAATATTTTTTGAGGAAGCCCTATACTGAGTTTCACAGTGAGTGCCCCATTTCACATTCCCTCCTACCCATACTCACACAAAGTCCCAATTTCTCCACATTCTCAAAAAGACTTGTGTTTGATAGAAGATATCCTATTGGTTGTGAGGTGGTTTTGATTTGCACTTCCCTAATAACTAATGATCTTGTACATCTTTTTATATGCTTACTGGCCATTTTTATATCTTCTTTGGAGAAATGGCTGCTCAAGCCTGTTTTTTACTTGGATTCTTTGAGGCTTTTTGTTGTTATTAAACATAATAGTTTTGCTTTGTTATTTTGCATTTTGAGACAGGGTCTCACTGCATAGTCCAGGCTGGTCTTGAACTCACAGTGATCCTTTGCCTCAGTCTCCCCAGTGCTAGGAAGAGAGGCATGTGCCACCAAGCTTGATCATAGTAGAAAAATATTTGTGTGATGTTTACAATGTGATTTTAAAAAATTTCTCTAGGGTGTAAAATGGTTGAACTGAGATAATTATCCACCACCCCTCTTATCTATCATTTGTATGGTAAGATATTTGAAATATACTGTGTTAGTACTTGAAATATACATTATCATATACTGTAACCATTCTATTTTGCAATAGATCTCAAAACATGTTCCTCTTGTCCATCTGAAACTTTGAACCCTTTGACCAACTTCCCCTTCACCTCCTCCATTGCTGCCCAATCTCGTAGCCATCCCTCTGCTCTTTAGTTCGTTTAGTGTTTTTTAGATTCCACATATGGGTGAGATCATGCATTATTTCTCATCTTATTCCTAGATTATGTCACTAAACCAGGTTTATTCACACTGCCACAATCACAAAATAGCCTTCTTTTTCAAGGCTAAACAGTATTCCACCGTGTTCACAGACCATATTGTCTATCTGTTCTTCTACGACGGACACTTAGTTTCCATATCTTGGTCTTGTAAATAATACCGTGTTTAACACAGGAATTTAGTTACTGCTCCAAAAGATGATTTCAAATGCTTTCTACATATATCCAAAAGAGGAATTTCTGAGTCATAGTTGGATAATGTCCTTTCATACACAAAAACTTTTAATTTTCATGCGCCCCAACTTATCTATTTTATTCTTAGTGTTGTTGCCCATGCTTTTATTTTCAGAGCCAAGAAATCATTGCCAAATCCAACATCATGAAGGTTTTCTCTGTTTTTGCCACTAAGAATTTTACAGGTTTAGCTGTTACATTTAGCTATTTGGACCATTTGGAAATAATTTTCGTATATAATGTCAGGTAAAGGTTCGGCTTCTTTCATTTGCATGGAGATTCAAGTTTCTCAACATCTTGGTCAAAAAAACCTTCCTTTCTCCAGGAACAGCACTAGCACCCTCATCAAAAATAGTTTGGACACAGGAGTCCTGTTGGATAGAAATCATAACTTCTAGCATTCGGTGGCAGAGCAGGATAACTATGTTTGACAGTGCTTAACTCTGTATTTCAAAATAAGTAGCAAAGACAATTTTGAATGTCCCCAACACAAAGCAGGGTGACGCTGAGCTGATGGAGCTGCCACTTGCCCTGATCTGGTTGTCACACATCTTATACCTATAGTAAGTGCCATGTTGTACCCCATGCATATGTGCTCTTCTTACTTGGCAATTAACATTTTTAATAGTTTAAAATGATTTGGCATCCATGGGAGCATTTGTTTGTTGGTTTTTTATTTGTTTCACTGATTATATATCTTTATTCATGCCAGGAGCACACTGTTTTGATTACCGGAGCTTTGTCCTAACTTTTGAAATCAGGCAGTGTGAGCCCAATTTTATTCTTCATTTTCAGTTTTAAGTATTTTGGGTCTCTTGAGATTGCATATGAATTTTAGGATGGATTTTTCTATGTTTGCAAATGTGCCCCTGGGTTTTGTTTGTTTTATTACTGGTGGTTAGAACTGGGGCCTTTACAATGAGCCATTTCCCGAACTACTGCTCTCACCACCGTTTTTGCTCATGGTCCACTGATTTGCTAAATTGCCTGATCTGAGCTTAAAATTCTCATCATCCTGCCTCACTCTCTCAGAGTGCTGAGATTACATGATGCACCATAACTACCTGAAAATGTCACTTGCACTGAATCTATAGAAAATTTGGGGTAGTGTTGTCATCTTAATAATATTGTCTTGCAATACCTAAACACAGGCAAGGTATAGTGGTGCAAACCTGTAATCCCCCCACCCCCGTAGTCCCAGGGGAGTCAAGAGGAGGCCAACCTGAACTACATAGCAAGACCTTGTTTCCAAAAAACAATAAATAGCTTCCCGTTTAGGTATTTTCGAATATTTTCAGCAAAGTTGAGTAGTTTTGTTGGGTACAAGTCGTTCACCTCCTTGATGAAACTGATTGGTTTGCAGTACTGAGCATTGAACCCAGGGCCTTTACACTCAGCTAGCTCACCAGCGTTTTTGTTGTTGTTGGTTTTGTTTTGTGAAGATAAGCTGTTACTAAGTTGCTAAACTGTCCGTGGTAGACTTGATTTTGTGGTCCTCTTACCTTAGCTTTCTAGACTACTAGGTTTATAGCCATCGACCACCATGGCCAACTTGAAGTTTACTGCTAAATATTTTATTCTTTTGGATGCTTTTATAAGTGGATTTTTAAAATTTGCTGTTATATCACTCACGCTTAGTATATAGAAATATAACTGAGTTTTGCATTTCATTTCATTAGTCTGTAAATGTTGAATTTGTTTATTAATGATAATAGTTTTGGAGTAGGATTTTCTATCTGCAAGTTATTGTCATCTGGAAATGGAAATAAGCTTACTTCTTTCTCATTTGGATGTCTTTTATTTCCTTTTCTTGCCTTGCTCTTTCTAGAGTGTCTAATACTATATTGAACTGAATTCAATGTAGGCATCTATATAGTTCCTAATCTTATCAGAGTAATTTTTAGTCTTTCACCACTAAGTCTGATGTTGACTGTGGGTTTTTCATGCAAGGACTTTTACTTTTTTCTATTCCAGTTTGTTGTTCATTTTGTGTCATTTTCTTCAGTTTTCTTTTGTTTTGTTTTCCTGTGCTGATGATAGAACCCAAAGGGTTTCTACCACTGAACTAAATTCTCAGCACTTTTAATTTTTTTGTTTTTTAGACAGCATCTTGCTAAGTTGTTAGCATTAGCCTTGAACTTACAATTTTCTTGCTTCAGCCTTTGTAGGAGCTAAGATTACAGGTACATGCTATGGTACATAGCCTAGTTTGAGTTTTTTCTGTTTTTCTTTCCTTTTTTTTAAACACATTTTAAAATTCTTTCCCAGATTTAGATCTATTCTTATGTTCTATTGCTTCATGATTCTTTGTGCTTCTAAGATATTGCTCATTCCACCTATGAAATTGAATTGTTGTTATAAAATTATTCACGGCACACTTAAAATGCTTATTATTCTGAAGAACTGATAATACTGTCTAATTCACTTCTAGCTTTAGTAATTTGAAACTTTGTATTCCTTAGTTCATCCAGTTAAAGGTTGTCAGCTTTGTCTCTCTTTTTTGAAAAACCAACTTATGGTTTCATTGACTTTTGTCAACTGTTTTTCCCTTCTGTTTTATTTATCTTTATCCTGAGCTTTATTATCTTCCTTCTACTAGTTTTCATTTTAGTTTATTCTTTTTCTATATCCCTAACTCCTATTTGATTGTTAAATGGAGATCTTGTTTTTTAAATGTAAGCAACTACAGCTATGAGTGTATTGCATAGGATTCTTAATTTATTTGAACTTCAGATAACACAAATGTAAAGCATAATGAAAACAGCTGCTTCATGGTGATTTGCTAAATATTTCATGTAATAACCAACCATTCAGGAAAATGTCACAGGAAGAGAAAAACTTAAATAAGTGCAATCTTGTATTACTGCTATTATTATTAGCCTTGAAGTCAGGCAGCCAGATATACTTCTTGTTAGCCATATCAAGGTAAGTAAGCTTTTTCAGCTCTCTAAGCTCAATGTGTCATCCATAAAATGGACATAATGTTACCTAACAGAGGGATCCCAGGAGAGCCCTCAGATCAAAGTGTAGATCTCATTTGTGTGTAGAGGAAAGTGTGTAAGAGGAAGCTGTAGACTACAGTGCAGTTAGGGCTCAGAGATTTGCACAAGGCTGATGGAGAGTTCTTGAGCCAAAGTCTCCCAGCTGAGGAAAAATGTGTCCTGCAGAACTGGGCTTATTTATGCCCCTGCTAACTGCTGTGGGAAGCAAGGTCTCTATGCAAAGGAGGAAATGAATTCTGAGTGTGCTATAACCTGCACCTGCTGTCAAGTAAGCCCTTGCCACAGAGAGCTGATAGGCATATATTCATGGCCAGCACAAACAGAACCCTGTGAAAAAAGATGGAACCACAAATGATAGGAAGTTACAACATACAAAAGTAACAAACAGCCTTGCTCACATTTCCGAAGCCTTCAAACAATGCAGAAAGGCCATGATGGAATTGTGGAAAGATAAATCACCAGTAAGTGGGGGCGGATTACAAGGCCTGCCAATCACCTCACTGCAACCCTTTCCACAAAACATGTACTTGTCGAAGGAAGAAATAGAGCTACGTTAAGAATTCTGTCTCAAGGCTCCCCACTATAAAGCAGAGTCACTTTCATTGCTTTTTCTCTTTTCTTTCCATGGCAGGCAAGCCAGAAAGTCAAAAGCCTGCTGGTGTTTCCCTGTTGGCTGCTATGGGCATGATGATTTTAGTTCTAGCTGTTTTGATTCTGATAAGTGCCCTGGCATATAACAAGTTTTCCAGCAACAGTGGCGGGTATGATGTCCTTTCCTCTTCTTCCATTTCCTCCAAGGCTCTCTGCCATGCTTGGGAGCAGGACAGCACTTTTATCCCTTTCTCTTGGGGCTGGATCTCTTCTTCGCTTTCCTAAACTCCTGGTGCTCAGTCTTAAGTCTAGTGGGTCTTCCTGCTCCTGTCCTCATGCTACCTGTATTCCACTGTCTCTTGGGTATGTTTTTCTCATCCATGCTTCAAGAAACAGATCCAGTTATGTTCCTCTATCCCTCCAGTGAGGAACCCAAGATCGAAGTTGTTGAACCAATTAAACCGATGGAGCCTCCAGTGGAAGTAAGTGATTTTCTCTATTAGCCACAGTAGCAGGAGGAGGGAAGAAGGGAATTCAAGAGAAAGTAGAAAAAAGCAAAATTCAGTAGCCAATAAGTAAAATCAGGGGTAAGAAACAAACTCTTCCTATCAAAAATAAAATAGGAGAGGCACAAAGCTGAGGGAGGCACAGCAGAGTCAACAAAGACTAAATCTACATGGTTGGGGATGTAGCTCAGTGGCAGCACTTGCCCTGGTTTTGACTCCAGCACCAGGAAAAAAAGAAATGTAAGTGTGGACATCTGGCAAACAGGAAGGGAGTAAGCAGGAATTACCATGAGCTTGAAAAATGAGGCCTAAGAGGAAAGACAATGCCATGTGTAAAATGAAATGACATGGAGGAGTGCCAAGGAATTACCTGCTGACAGTGTCCTTCCTAAGCCAGGGATCAAAGCTCCTGGGCTTGGGAACAGCAGTCACAGTGTCTCATATCTATTTAGGCACAGCCACCAGCATGAGCTCACAGAGCACAAAACCTCAGTCTCCCATCACAGTAAGTAAAGCCACTCACCCAGTCAGAATGGGTATGTTCAACCATGTGCCCTGCCCTAGCCGAGAACCCTAGATTAACCAACTACTCCTCCCACTCTGAAGTATTCTCCACTTCCCAGCCCTAAGATGACACATGTCCTTAAATCCTTCCTAATCACAAGGGCCCCCTGAGTCGCAGCTTGGAGAGAAGCTGACTCCTAAACTAGGCAGACACCAGGAGCCATTTCCTCACCTTTACTGCTTCCCCTTTTCCTCTGTTACAGATGTGGGCCTTCTCCTCGCTGAGACTTTCCTTGGCTCGTGGGTGCTCTGGGTGCTACAGGCCCTCACTGTCCCTCCTTGCCATTGGAGCATGCTGCTAAGAAACATGTGGGGGAGGGGATCAAGGCCTTGCGAACCAGTAGAAATCTTCAGAGGTGGCTCAAGGCCTCCCGTGTCTGTACTCCCCACCCCTCATCTGGTTCTAATGTTCTTGGACTGGGCCAAAGATTTTGAAGGAAGCAAATTCTATATCTGATCATGGGGCTTGTCCCCAGACCCACAACAGCCACCATCTGCTGCCTCCTCCAAGTAAATCCTAAGGCTTTAAATCAGCTTTGCACTTCCATGGAGTGGTAACTCTGCTTTTGCTTCCCCAGGTCCAGGCCCCTCTGATAACTCTCCTGACAAGGTAAGCAAAGCCAGGCTCACTGGCTCGTTTTCTCATGGAAATGTTCCTGGGGAGAATGGGTTGTTCCTGAAGACCCAGATGTGAGATCAAGATGGGGCCTAAGTTCCTCAGCACAGCATCAAAGAAGGATTGGTTAATCACTTCAATGTGTCTACCTCACAGCAAGGATGTGGACTTTGGAGTTATCCACACCTTGGCTGTTTATAACTCTTAGCTGTGAAGACCAATAGTTCTATGAACCTTAACACATAACATGATCTCTTAATTCTCAGTTTTGCTCATAAGGAGATTAAAGTGTTGACATAGGATAACTCGTAAAACACCCAGTACAATGCCCAAAACAAGGAAGTCACCACATCCTCCTCTTTTATCTACCTTCAGTCTGATCCTGCTGTTACTGTCAAAGGATAATTTCCATTCTACTGGATCTGGAGTACTGGTTCCTTTATTTTATAATAATTTTATATGATTTTTTTTACCTTAACCTTTCAAAGGAATATACACATATACTTAAAAAAGTGTTTACATCATAAGTATAAGGTCACAGGGTGTGAACTTTCACAAGATGAACACACACATGAAAACATCACCCCAATCAAGACACTATATGTCTACCCACCAAAAAGATCTTTCCAGTCACTTCACTACCAGTCATGACCAGGATCCTAACAGCACACCCTATAGGCACCCGTCTTCTTTCAGTCAATGCTGTGTTATGGGATCCACCCATGTTGCATATGTCTGTGTTTTGTTCCTCCTCACTGCTCTATTATCATATTCCATTGTATCTCATCATCACCATAATTTATCCTTTCAAAGGACCACTCAGCACTATGTTAGCAAGCAGAGAACAGCCCTTTTAAAACCTAAGTGTTTCAAAGAGGTGACAGCACAGTGGATGGAATCATGCCGGCCACAGTGTGGTTCCCTGATAGTAATTTAACTGAAGGCTGCTTGTACTTTACAGGTGCATGAAATTGCATATTCTTCCCTGAACTTCAATTACCTGCAACCAAAACAACTCACTTCACACTTCCCTGTCCCCACAGTAACAGAAACAGTTTATTCAGAAGTGAAAAAGAAGTGACGCAACCTATCCTGTGATAGCACTGCTGACCTACTCTACGGCCCCCCCAGGAGATTTCTTTACACTTGGAGGAAAAGGAAAAACAGCCCCCCTACTCTGTCCTCCCACATGCAGCACCTCCAGGCTGCAACGCCTCCCTCTAATGTCAATAAATGAAAAGATACATCCAGGGAGACTGTAGCAAGCCCAACTTCCTTGTCCCTGAAAGCTGGCAAAGCAAATTTTGCACAAGTTCTCTGTTGCTCCCATTTTCCCACTCTAGACTAGTTTTAAAGTTATTTATTCAGAGCATATTCATTTCTTCCTATCTCACTTCTGTCCTATCAGAGTATAATTGAATTTGCCATCATTTGAGCATCATTTCCCTTTCCATTTAAGTGTGTGTGCCAGGAAAAAAACAAAAAATGATGGGGGAGAGACAGAAAGTAAAGTCAATAATGGCTTGTCCTTTGTCACCAAATACTCATGCAAACCTGCCATACTCAAGAAAGTCAGATATGCAACCAGTAGTGTCCTTGGAAATTCGACACTTTTGTCTCCTGGCACGGGGTCTAAACATCTTGTTGCTTTGCTAGAATAACACCCAAGCCCTTTGGCAAGCTCCATCTCCAGAGAGTCGACTCAAAACACCTGGGTAATGATTTTCAAAGCCTCACAGGTAACTCCCAATGGAAAGTGCAAAAGTGCACATAGATCTTTAATGCTTATGAGGCCTTGGAGTGCTGTAGTCAGGGATTGTAAGGAGAGCAAATAGAATCAGGACACAGAATATTTAATATTTTTTATGATAGTCACCCAGAACTAAACACAAGAAAGTGCAGGAAATGTGTCTGCAGCACTTAAAGACCTAGAATATTCAGGCAAAAGCCTGGATCCTACAGCAATGTCCTGCATGTATCCAGATGAAGATCTGGAGCCCATGACAATGCCTCCCACAAGTCTAATGGGAGGTCTAGAGCCCTGGAGAAGGACTCAATGCCAGTCTATTTCAACAGATCTGTGCTGGATAGGCCCAAAGATCAGCAGTAGAAGCTAGAATGTCTATGCCAGCGAGGTGAAGAAGCTGTGTTGGTAAGTTGAGGGTTCTATGCTGGAGCCGAAATGTCACACTCAAAATAAGGACCAGGGCTGCCCTGAAAAGTACTACATCCATCCTCAGTGACATGGAGGTCCTGAGCTCCTCCAACAATAGGAACAGTCGAGTACATCCAGAAAGCCAGCATGACAAGTTTCTCCTGGAGATTAAGGAGCATACATCTTCCCCTCTGGAGCCAGGAAGTGATGCTCAATGTAAGGTCCAGAGCTCCCCTAAAGTGAACCACAGTGACTCTCACAAAGAGTCCTGAGCTCCTCTCATGGTAATGGTTAAAGTCATATTGGGGAAGCTAGTCATGATGATTCCTCCAGGAGAAACAATGGCTCAAACAAGCAACACTTAGGAGACCCCTCAGCACCACACTATTCTTCTCCACATCTCTATTTATATTGGCAGCCTTCCTTAAGTGGGCCATCTACATTCAGCAACATGCTGATTTAATTCAGCTAGTTTTAAATTGACCACCAGTTTTTAACCCATAATACAGGGCAATTGAACTTTGAAGACATGCAGTCTGCTGGGAACTCAGCAAAAGAACAGAGTTATCCTTCATTCAATATTTAAAATTATTGGTAAAGAATGTAGGAATTAATCTAACAAAAGATGTAAAAGAGTTATACAGGAAAAATTATAATACCCTGAAAACAGAAATCGAAGAGGACCTCAGTAAATGAAAAGACATCCCTTGTTCATGGATAGGAAGAATAAATATTGTGAAAATGGCCATTCTCTCAAAATTGTTATACAGATTCAATGCAATCCCAATGAAAATACCACTAACATGCCTCATAGATCTAGATAAATCACTCCTAAAATTCATCTGGAGCCAGAAGAGACCTAGAATAGCAAAGGCAATTCTAAGCAGCAAAGCCAAGGCAGGAGGCATCACAATCCCTGACTTGAAGTTATACTACAAAGCTACCATAATAAAATCAACATGCTTTGGAATAAAAACAGACCTAAAGATCAAAGAAATAGACTAGAAGATACAACTACGAACACACTCAGCCACCTTATCTTTGATAAAGGGGCCAAGCATGTTCACTGGAAGAACAACAGTCTCTTTAATAAATGGTGCTAGAAAAACTGGCTCTCCGTATGCTGAAAACTAAAATTAGACCCATGCCTGTCACCATGTACTAAACTAAAATCTAAATGGATCAAAGATCTAAATATTAAAACAGAATCATTAAATCTGTTGGAAGACAAAGTAGGTAAAAATCTTGAAGAGATAGGGGTTGGTACAGAATTCATAAACAAGAACCAAACCACACAGGAAATACTTCTCAGAATCAAAAACTGGGATCACGTTTGATTAAAGAGTTTCTGTATGCCGAAATAAATCTCCAGCAGAGTAAAAAGAAACCCCACAAACTGGGAAAAAAATCTTAGTGAACTATCCCTTAGACAAAGGACTGCTGTCTAGAAGTTACAAAAAATTTTAAAAAATCAGACCCCCGAAATTCAAAGACCCAGTCCAAAAATGGGCATCTGAGATGAACACATAGTTCTCAGACTCAGATGAAGAAATATGAATGGCAAATAAATACTTGAAAAAATGTTCACCATCATTGGTCATTAGAGAAATGCAAATTAAAACCACACTGAGATTCCATCTCACTCCAGAAAAAATGGCCAGGATCAAGAAAACTACCAACAACAAATGCTGGAGAGGTTGTGGGGGAAAAGGAACTCTTCTGCACTGTTGGTGGGAGTGTAGACTGGTGCAATCACTGTGGAGGTCAGTCTGAAAATTCCTCAAACACCTGGGATTGGAAGTCCCACTGGACCCAGCTATTCCACTCCTAGGCATATTCCCAGAAGAACTGAAAACATCTTATCACAGTGATATATGTGCACCCATGTTTATAGCAGCACAATTTTTAATAGCCAGATCTTGGAAACAACTTAAGTGCCCATCAACCGAGGAATGGATAAAAAATTGTGGTTCTTTTATACAATGGAGTACTACTCAGTTAAAAAGAATGATCACATTGAGATATTTATAAATAAATGGATGTAACTTGAATCCATGCTCATAAGTGAAATAAATCAAACTTACATGTATAAATACCATATAGTCTCCCTAGTGTAAGAAATGGTAAGTGTACATAAGATTTTATGGTAATCATGGTTTACCATTATATTGCTTTGAAGTTTTATGTTTTCATTCATTGGTTGGGATGGTTTTATTTGGTTTTGTTTGATCTTTATATATGTGATCGTATGGATAGTTACTTTGAAGAAAAGACAATATGGCAGCCAGTGTTGATTTGATATCATCTTGCTCTGAAGTCCTGCCATGCTCTTGTTTTTCTATTACCATTGGTTCTGTCATGTTTTGTTTTAATATGGATTTTAATATGTATGATAGTATAAACAAATTTTTTATGGAAATGAGATAATACAGTAGCCATTGTTCATCTTCAGTTATTTGGTTCAGAATGCTTTGTAATACTTTCATTCTCTTGAGTTGTTTTATTCTATTTTGTTATTTTTGACATTACTGTGTGTAAAACTAAGCTCAACTATTTCAAAGAAAGACATTATGATAGCTACTGTTAATATCCAGTTGTGAAGTGCTGTGTTGCTTACATTGTTCTGTCCTTATCTGCTTAGATCAGTCCTCTTTTGTTTTATTCTCTTTAAAAAAGAAAAAAAATTTTAAATTTTAACAAAAGATTGTACAACTGGAGACTTGTGATTTTTTCCCCTTTTCTGAGACATTCTACCTCTTTACATTTTGTAACTACTTGCTTGTATGAAAAGGGTTATTTTTACTTAGCTGTGTAAACTGATCTAACCGCCTTGGTATATAGAAAGCCACCAAAATCCTTCAGGCACCCTTGGTCAGGAGCCTCTGGAGGCTTTTTGTCAAATACTTAAAAAAAAAAGAAGAAGAATGGGCTTCACTCATTCATGCCAGACACAGATCTGGCTCAATTTCCAGCCATTCAGACCGGCTGCCTTTCTATTCCCTGTTGTTGCCTGTGCGTTTCCTACCTGTCTGCCCTACTCTCTCAGGAAACCTTGGCCTCTGCCAGGGTGTGTTTGAGCCTTGCAAAGTGGGAGCACCCTAAAGGGAAAAATGGGCTCCTGCTGATGACTTTGTTTACAACCTGGGAAACTGCAATGGTGATGATGCCCCTTAGGAATGAGGGTCACAAGAGGCTGTTAGGGAATGAGGGTTACCCCACCCAGGGTTTTATGATCAGCCTCTGAAACTTGCCTTTTCTCTCATGGGCTCTATGAGTCCCAGTGGATCTTAGAATACAAAAGGACAAGAGAAGTAAAGGCAAATGTGCTCCGCAAGGGTCCTTTTGCTACACAGACAAAATGTCTTTGGGGCCATAAAGAGAAAGGTTTTATTTGATGTTCACTGCTCAATCACATGCTATGCCTAACAGGTCTCTTCTAACAGAAATCACTGGGAGTTCTCCTACTCAGGTACCTCTTCCAGGGGTTTTGAGCCCTGAAAGTGACTTTGTGTACTTTCCCTCCTCTATGCTGTGCTGGATTATTTAATTTTGGCTAAAGCCACTTCTGATTATTTGTAAAAGTTGCTCACTATTTATAATAACAATATATATCAGACATCAATATGCTGCTTCATGTTAATACTGAGTTAGACAGAGTCTTCCTCACTCATAAAAGAAAAAATGGCTCAGTGAGGAGTCAAAGTAAGCCTAGTTTGGAATCTGTAGGCGTGGATGTAGATCAGAGAATTAGCTAAATTCATTTGCACATCCCCTAACAAAGTGAGGAGAGCTGGGAGGAACCTGCTGGAAGGAACTGCTTATCTTCCTCTGAGAAAGAAGTTGACTTAAAAAGCAAAAGACTTCTTAGCGTCTTCATTAGGGGCAGAAACACTTCCCACACAGGTGACTAGCGAAGCAGAGGCAGTGACACAACTGTCACCCTCAAGTATCTCCACAGATGGCCATGTGGAATCCCTAGCACCCTTCCATGTCTCCCTCCTTACAGTTCCCTTGCGGTGCCCTCTTAATTAACCTGAATAGCTTTCATTTATTCCACTATTAACCTATTGTCCCATTTTCTTCTCCTGCAAGCCTCTGAAATGTGTGTGATGTCTTTTCCTTCCTCACCCCCTGTTTCTCCATACCTAAGATCCTGGAAGCAGAAATAATAGGTCTCCATCTCTTGATCAAGCTCAGAGGTATTTTCATGCTTTGACATTATCGAAGTCCACAGGTAACCTTGCTCTCTGGGGCATGCTCCCTGCAACCTAAGTATTCCTCCCTTACACCAGAGCCAGGGCCCAGCCCTTCACTTCTCCCTCCACCCTGCCTCTCCTCAGCTTCAAAGCCCTCTCTGCAGGTGACTCCTTCATCTACTTCCTACTGCTTCCCAGAACTCCTGGCTGCCACATCCAAATAGTCTAAACAACTCATGTAAACTGACTTTCCCCTCAGCTCACTCCTTTCTCTGAGTGACTCCCCCAATGTTTCCCAGCCCCTGCTCTGTTGTTCTCAGATTCAATACAGTATCTCATCAAACCATGTTAATTCTAACATCTCTCAGTTTTGTCATTGTCTCCATTAACACAAAGCTACTACACCAGCCTTTCAAAAAGTCTGGGAAGGACTTGGCTTCTTTCCCCCATCTTTCCACAGAAGTCTTCCTACATACCGGTGCCCCACTACCTTCCTAAAAGCTGGTTCACTCACCTACTCAAGCATTGACCATGGCCTGTAAGCTCAAATCTTTTCATTCTTTCTTTCTTCCATCACTACCATTCTCTAGTATAATCCCTCCACTCTAGTTACAACTGTCTCCTACAAATCCCTGCTTGGCCTAAAAATTAATGTTGTCATAGATTGATCTAAAACACTGGTAGCAAACCCGTAGCACAGGTTTTGTTTTTCTTTTCAGACAAAAGATAATAATGCAGGAGTTAATTTTTTCAAATTAAAAACATAGCATTCAGGTTTTTTTACAGTTTTGGTTTTTGCAATGCATAAGTGGGCTTCAGGTTACAGTTGTATGCTCGTCTCTAAGATATTTGCCACCATTGCCCTAAAATGTCCCCAAAACACACAGATGATCAGCGGAGGGTGGGCTTTTGGAAACGTGATTGGATCATGAAGACTCTTGACTTCATGTGGATTAGTGTATAAATAAGTTTGGAAGCTGAGTGTGTTTACTAGAGAGAGGTGTGTAATTGGATAAAACAGGTCAATAGGTGCACGGCTATGAACATTACATGTTGTCCTGGCCCCTTCCTTTCTGGCTCTTTCATTCTCTCTTTGGACCAGCTCTTCTGGCTCTTTCATTCTCTATCTTTGGAGCACACCCTTCTATTTCTGCCTTTCTGCTTGGAGCCCACTGTTAGGAAATGCTTAGGAAACTGTTGGCTAAAGCACAGGTAACATTAAGAAAAACAAAACGTAGATGGAAGAACGTTCTGTGTGATGGGCATGAGGTAAGTAATCTATTCTGCCAGTCGCAGAGAGGTGCTCAACAAGAAATTCTTTGCAAATGGCTAAATTTCAAGGACTGACAGTAGCAAGTGTTGTGAGGTGGGGAATAACTAGTGCTCTCATATATTGCTGTTGGAAATAAAAATGGGACAACCATGCTATAAAACAGTTTGGGAGACCACTGTGTCCTCTCTGGCTTCAGTGGCCTGCTCTCACCCTGCAGCATATTTCTCTTCCTACCTTTAGTAAATGTAAAACCTCACTTTAAAAAAGTATGACAGGGCTTTCCATCAGAAACATCACTGAAGCCCACCCCAGGCCTAAACTGCCGGGCACTGCTACCGCTGGGACTGCCCTTCCACAGGGAACATAGCGGAAGCCCAACCCAGGCCTAAATTGCCCTGAATTGCTGCTGCTGTGCCCGCCCTTCCACTGGGACCATCAGAACCATGGACTACAGTGGATTACCATGTTGGCTGGACAAGAGACTCAGGAACTCCTCACCCAAACAGAAGACCTCAGCAGGCTCCAGTCAGTGTGGTGAATTTGCCCCTAAAAGAGAGGTCTGCTGTAAGTAAATGGGAGCAGAAGTGAAACTCCTTCCAACTGTAAGACCTTGGCCAACCTGGTAAGACAGTGGGTAATTCCCTCCCCAACACAGAGAACATCAGGTTGAGAAGTGCACCAATAATGCCCCCCCAACTTAGAGAAAATTAAAGAGCTTATGGGACCCCCAGTGACACAGTAGGGCCTTTGCTGACACAAACACTATAGCCAGGGAGATCTAGTGACTTGCAACAACCTGAAGTTACAACAAGAATTGACCTACATCAATGCTTCTAGGCTAGTTAGCCCAGAAAGAATATAGGACTCACCCAATAGGACCTGTAGGAGGAATTCAGGTGACTGGATCTCCTCTTCATTGTGGTACCCAGCAACTTGACAAACAACTACCACACAGTAGAACCCTAAAACTCACACTATGGATAGTTGTGACTATTGGAATAGAAAGAACAGATATTTACTGAAAAGTTGAACATGACTAAACAGAAAGGCAAAATGTAATCTCAAACAGCTAGTCCATCAGGAGCAAGTACAGGTGACAAAGAAATAGAAAAGTCATATACCAGAAATCTCTGAAAAGATAGCAAATGAAGTAAAGAAACAAATCCACAGGTTATAGAAGAACTCAAATTAGAAATAATGTCTTATGTAAAGACAGAAATAACAACCTTAGTAAAAGAGTTGCTCAACATAGCTAGAGAAGAAATAGATTAAAAAATACAGGAGCATGGTAAATTGATTGAAACTCTGAATGAACAATGCAGAAAACAAGCAGAATCCATGGAACAAATCCAAAGAGATATACAAGAAACAAAAAATTTTATTGAAAGCTGGCAAAAACCATTTAAATGAAGCTGAGGATAGAATTTCAGACCTTGACAGGATTGCAGATAGCAATTATGAAAGGGTAGAACCTATAAAGACAACAAAGCAGCATGAAATAACAATCCAGCAGCTTCAAGATGATGCCAAGAGAAACAATGAAATTAATAGGCATCAGTAAGGAGGCAGGAGACCACACAAAGGACATAACTAAGCTGTTCACAGAAGTACTTGCAGAAAATTTCCCAAACATGGAGGGAAAAATTCTGATATACAAATAAGTGAGGCATATAGAATGCCAAAAAGTTATAACCAAAATATATCTACACCCAGGCATAAAATAATTAAGATCTCAGATATGCAGCATAAAAACAGAATCCTAAGTGCTGTTAGAGAAAAGGCACAACTCACCTATCAAGGAAAGCGTATTAGAATCACAGCAGACTTCTCAGCTCAAACCTTCAGGTTAAGACAAGCTTGGAGTGAAGTATTTCAAGCCCTAAAAGAAAACAACTTTTGGCCTACACTGATATACCCAGCAAAACTGTCTTTCAAATTTAATGGAGAAACAAGATACTTCCATGACAAAGAACAACTGAAGAAATTCATGTTTGCCAAACCAACCTTAGAGTACTGAAAGACATACTAGATAGCGATAAAAATGACCACAACCTCCAGAACAACAACAGAAAGAAACTACCAGGACAAGAAATTAAGGGAGAAAAGCAAGAAACCAACAATAGGAACACAACATGACAAAGTCAAGCCAGTACATGTCAGTGATATCTATAAATGTAAATGGGCTCAATTCACCTATCAAAAGAAACAGGTTGACAGAATGGATCAAGAAACAGGATCCCACAATATGCTGTATACAAGAAACACATCTGACTCAAAAAGAAACTCAGTATGCCATGCAACAGGAACCCAGAAAAAAGCAGGAGTAGCTATTCTGTTTGCAGACAAAGTGAATATCAAGCCTAAAAGGATTAAAACAGATAAAGAAGGCCAATACATACTTATTAGAGGAAAACTACAAGAGGAAGAACTAACAATTATAAATACATACAAACCAAATACAGGAGCATCCAACTATATAAGACAAATACTAATGGACATGAAAAACCAAAGACACAAGAACACAATTGTAATTGGAGACCTTAACAACCCACTGTCACAAAGAGATAGGTCAACTAGACAAAAAGTCAGCAAAGGACCCACTGTCACAAAGAGATAGGTCAACTAGACAAAAAGTCAGCAAAGGAATAACAGAACTGAATCATACCTGTGAGCAAAAGGACTTTGTGGATGTTTATAGAGTGTTTCACCCAACCACATCAGAATATACATTCTTCTCAGCTGCATATGGGTCATTCTCCAAAATAGAACATATATTAACCTATAAAGTATTCTTAAATGAATGCAAAGGGAGTGAAATTATCCCATGCATAATATCTGAACATAGCATGCTAAAATTGGAAATCAATGGCAAAAACATCTATAAAACCTGCATAAATACATGGAAATTAAACAACAACCTTCTGAATAACCAGTGGGCTACAGATGAAATTAAAGAGGAAATAAAACAACATCTATAACACAATGAAAATGCAGATACAACATACTGTAACCTATGGGATGCAAAGAAAGCAGTCCTAAGAGGGAAATATATAGCAATAAATAGTCATATCAAGAAAATGGAATAAACACAAATAAATAACCTAATGATACATCTCAAACTTCTAGAAAAGGAAGAGCAAGTCAAACCCAAAGCTCATAGAAGAGAGGAAATTGTAAAGATTAGAGCAGAAATTAATGCAATTGAAACTAAAAAAACAGGGCTGGGGACTTAGCTTAGCAGCATAAGCACCTGCCTGGCAAGCATGAGGTAATGAGTTTGATCCCTGGCACCACAAAAAGAAAGAAGAAAGAAAGAAAGAAAGAAAGAAAGAAAGAAAGAAAGAAAGAAAGAAAGAAAGAAAGAGAGAGAGAAAGAAAGAAAGGCAAGAGAGAAAGAAAGAAAAGAAAGAAAGAAGAAAGAAAAGTATTAGTGAATTAAAAAGTTGGTTTTTTTGAGAGAATAAACAAAATTGATAAACCCCTAGCCAACTTTATCAAGAAAAAGAAAGAAAAACTCAAATCCATGTAATAAGGACTGAAAAGAAATTATTACAGATCCCATGAAAATTCAAAAGATCATGAACACCTACTTTGAAAATCTCTACTCACATAGGGTGGAAAACAAAGAGGAAATGGATAGATTTCTAGGAACATATGAACTACCAAAGCTCAACCAAGAAGACATAGCAATTTTGAATAACCCAATATCAGCTACTGAAATAAAAAATGTAATTAAAAACTTACTAACAAAGAAAAGCCCAGGTCCTGATGGAGTTACAGCTGAATTCTATAAAAAATGTAGAGAAGATTTAACACCAATACTCTGTATACTCTTCAATGAAATTGAAAGAGAAGCAGTCCTCCCTAACTCATTCTTGCAGGCAAGTATCACTCTGATACCAAAACCAGAGAAAGACCCAACCAAAAAGGAAAACTATAGACCCAATCTCACTAATGAACATTGATGCAAAGATGCTCAATAAAATGTTGGCAAATAGAATGCAGCAAACCATTAAGAAGATTATACACCATGACCAAATGAAACTTATTCCAGGAATGCAGGGATGGTTCAACATATGCAAATCAATAAATGTAATACACCACATCAACAGAGCCAAGAATAAAAATCACATGGTCATCTCAATAGATACAGAAAAAGCTTTCAATAAAATCCAATACCTTTTCATGATAAAAATCCTACAAAAACTCAGAAGAGAAGGTATGTACCTCAATCTCATAAAGGTCATCTATGACAAACCAACAGCCAACATTATACTACATGGACAAAAACTGAAATTCTTCACTCTAAAATCAGGAACAAGACAAGGATGTCCATTATCACTATTCCTATTCAGTATAGTGCTGGAAATATTAGCCAGAGCAATCACAAAAGACAGAGAAATAAAGGAATAAAAATAGGAAAAGAGGAATTTAAATTATGATTATTTGCAGATGACAAGATACTCTACATGGAGGACCCCCAAAACTCCATTAAAAGACTACTAGATGTAATAAAAAATTCAGCAGTGTACCTTGATACAAAGTCAACACTCAAAAATCAGTAGCATTCCTCTACACAAACAAAAAACTCACCAAGGGAGAAATTATGGAAATATCACCTTTCACAATAGCATCTTAAAAAATGAAATAACTAGGAATCAACCTAACCAAGAATGTAAAAGACCTATATGCTGAAAATTATACTACTCTAAAAAAGGAGATTGAAGAGGATATTAGAAAATGGAAGGATATTCCTTGCTCTTGGTTAGGAAGAACAAACATTGTGAAAATGGCCATACCTCAAAACTGTTATACAGATTTAACACAATCCCAATCAAAATACCATTGACATACATTACAGATATAGAGAAAACATTCCTAAAATTCATCTGGAAACAGAAGAAAACTAGAATAGCAAAGGCGATTCAGGGCAACAAAGGCAGGGCAGGAGACATCTTAATTCCTGACTCAAAACTATACTAAAAAGACACAGTGATAAAATCAGTATGGTACTGGCAAAGAAACAGACCTGAGGATCAATGGAACAGATTAGAAGATATAACTTCTAACTACAACTACTAAGACTCTCAACCATCTGATATTTGACAAAGGTGCTAAACATGTTCACTAGAAAAAAGATAATTTCTTTAATAAATGGTGTTGGAAAAATTGGCTCTCCTCATGCCAAAGGCTGAAAATAGACCCATGCCTATCACCATACACTAAGCTAAAATCAAAATGGGTCAAGGATCTAAATATTAAAACAGAAACAATAAATCTACTGGAAGTTAAAGTAGGTAAAAATCTTGGAGACATAGGGATACAGAGAGAATTCATGAATAAAGCGCAAACTGCATGGGAAATACTTCAAAGCATCAACAACTGGGATCTCATATTACTAAAAAGTTTTCTTTACTTAAAGAGAAAAAAACATGTAAAGGGTAGAGATAATACAGAATTTCAAAAAAGATAAAGAGTAAGAAATCACTAGTTGATTAATTACATATTGTCCTCTTAGAAATAGTTGTTAAAGTTATAAAAGTAAAGCATACAAAGGAGATATTCAAACAGTGAGACTATAAACAGCTACACATGCATGAGTCTTTACATGTATTTCTATCCTTTCTGTATTAGACAGAAAAATAAAACATAGCAAGACAAAACAAAACAAATTCTTATAAAAACATGAAACCAAAAAGTCATATAAAACCACAGTACAAGGCGATCTACAATGATAACTGTGTGGTCTCTTATTATCTTCAATAGAATTGTCTATATCATTAGGCATAATTGAATATAGCAGTATAGTTGAATATAACAGTACATAACAATATTAGTAAAAGTAAAACATTGTAGACAGTATAAAACTTCAAAGGCATGTAATAATCAAACCAGAGTGGATATTCTAGTGAACCTTGTCATCTTCAGTGTAGTTGCCTATACTCTCAGACTTGATACTATCAATTATAACAGCTTTGAATAAAATCTATCAATACAAAACAGCAATCTAACAAACCAGATTCGATTACGATCAGTCATGGTAAAACAGTGTAGGTTATACAGAGTTTTAGATTAAGTTAATATGAAAATAAGAATTATTACCATGCTATATCCTGCTATTTTCAGGATAACTGTGCCCTCAAATCTAGTACAAGTAGAATGACTGAACAGAATATAATGCATCTAAAGCAGAGAGGTGTGAGTAATGTGGGTTTTAAATCCTGGTACACTATTAACAATATAGTGTATCAAAGCCATCTATGTTAGAGATTCTAGCCATCCTTCTCTGCCTCATTTATGCTATGCTATTTTTCTGCCTTTGTTTGTCTCCTTTTCTCCTTTATTCTACTGCCTGCCATGCTCATTGAGGCCTTTCTGCCACTGTTCCTAAAATCCTGGTATTTTTCTCTCTCTCTCTCTAAAATGTCCTTCAGTATTCTCTGTAGGGTTGGATTGGTGGTCACAAATTCCCCTAGTTCCTCTTTGTCATGGAAGCAACTTGTTTCTCCACTAATTTCTAGTAGCAGTTTTGCAAGGTAAATCAATCTGGGTTGGAGATTATTTTCTTTCAGGGATGGAATACTTTGCTCCAAGCTCTTCTTGATCTGATGGTCTGTGTCGAGAAATCTGCCATGAACTTGATGGGCTTTCCTTTATACATAATCTATTACAAGTAATTCTTTTCTCTGATGGCTTTTAATATTCTGCTTTTATATTGAATTTCTGGTATCTTGATTATTATATGTCTGGGTGTAGCTCTGTTTTGGTTGTAGGTGGCTGGAATTCTGTATGCCTCACATGACTGAATGTCATTTTCTTTTCCCATGCTTGAGAAGTTTTCCTTAATTATTTCCATGAATAGCCTTTGTAATTCACCTGTTTGTATTCCTGCTTCTTCATTGACATTTCTTATTCTTAAATTATAGATTATCTTGTCATCTTCTAGCCTTTGTATTGTTACTGCCTGTTTCCTTGTTATTTTTAAGAGATCTTTCCTTTCATGATCACACATTGCAAACTTGTCATCAAGTTTTGATAGTCTATCCTTAGCTTCTTTTAAGGATTTTTGCCAGCTTTCAATGGAGTTTTTAATTTCCTGGTAATCTCTTTGAATCTGCTTCATGTATTCTATATTTTCTTTATATTCTTTATCAAATGTTTCTCTCCTTTTTTCATGTTCCTCCCTTCTTCTGTCTGTGTCTCCCTGGGAGATGCTTAGCATTTCCTTTATTAATCTACTCATATCTTGCTTTACCTGATTTAATATTTCAGTTTTGAGCTTGTCTACAAGGTCCCAAAGATATCTCTTAATGTCCATTGAAGCCATGTCTGATGTTGCATGTTTGTTGCCCTCAGTCTCTTTTGTTTTTCCCTCTCCTAGATAAGTGCTCTCAGGTTTTTGGGATGGGGGCTTTTTCTTGTTTCTCTCTCTTGTCATGGTTTTGGTTTCTTCCATACAGGTGTATAGTGGAGGTGTCAGCCCCTTTCCTTGTTGGTTATAGTTCTTCTGAAGCACACTGGTGAGGGATTTCTGCCCTCTCCTATTTGCACTTGTCACTGAGGTATAAGCAGGGGCTGTGCATATGCTGGCCCTTCCCCACTGGACCAGTCAAACTTTAGGGGCCTTCACCAGGTTAATGCATGCTAGGTGTAGGGGATCAGTTTGGGATGGCTTATTAGGTCCTGGCCAGGGGCATGACCCAGGCCAAGCAAATTCCATGAATCTGCTCTGGGGAAGAAGCAACCAACTGAAGTTACTGTTATTCCTAGTTCAGGCTCCTCCTGCCTGATTCCAACATGCTGCCCATTTTGTCGAGCCCTTCCTGTGTGGGGGGTCTTATTCCTAGCACTGACTGTGGATTAATGAAGGTCCCTTTGCTGGCTCTGTTCCCCATTTGGCTCACCAACCCCCAACTTCAGCAAGGCTCTGGCTCCTATGTGGTGGTGGGAACAAGTTTGGGTGGCTCTGCCAGCTGGCAGGAATTCAGGCAGCTGGTGGATCACAGCGAAAGCACCATATCTGGTAATTTTAGCTGTTCCAATTGTAGCTCTGAGACTGTGTGGTTGATGAGCTTTTTCCATTTTAATTTTTTCCTATGTCAAGAGGATCCATCTCCCTCTGTCTGGATCTCTCCAGGATGTTTTATTCTGGCATATGAGTTTTTTCTCCCAGTAGGCTTTGTATTTTGTTGCTTACTGATCAGCCATCTTTAGCTCCTCTCCACTCAAAAGTTTTTGTGCTTCAAAAGAAATCACCAACAAAGTGAAAAGTAAACCCACAGAATGGAAAGAATTTTAGCCAACAATCCCTCAGACAAACGACTTATATCCAGAACATATAAGGATATGAAAAACATCAATCCCTCCAAATTCAAAGACCCTCTCCAAAAAATGGGCATCTGAGATGAAAACATAGTTCTCAGATGAAGATATACAAATGGAAAATAAATACATGAAGATATGTTCACTGTCAATGGTCATTCAAGAAATGCAAATTAAAACAGCATCGAGATTTCATCTCACCCCAGAAAGAATGGCTGCCATCAAGAAAACAACTGATAACAAATGTTGGCCAGGCTGTGGGGAAAAAGGAACACTTCTCCACTGTTTGTGGGAGTGCAGACTGGTACAACCACTGTGGAGGTCAGTATGGAGATTCCTCAAAAACTAGGATTGGAAGTTCCATTCAATCTAGTTATTCCCCTCCTGGGTATTTTCCCAGAAAAATTGAAAAGGTCATGTCACAGTGATGTATGTGCACCCATGTTCATAGCAGCACAATTTGTGATAGCTAAATTTTGCAAACAACCAAAATGCCCATCAACTGCAGATTGATGAACAAAATGGATGAAAATAATGTAGTATTTTTATACAATGGAATACTACTCAGGTATAAAAAAAATGATCTCTAGGCCTTTATCAGTAAATGGAGGTAACTTGAGAATATCCCCATTAGTGAAATAAACAAAACTCACATTAATAAATATCATATTGTCTCTCTAGTGTAAAAAATAATATGAATGGACAGAATAATGGTATCCAAAAAGTATAATAGATATAAAAGTATAATGATATACATGTGTAATAGATATAATAGATATTGTAAAATTGAAAGGGAAAGAAAGTGCGCTAAAGGATATAATGGTATGTATAGTGTGTAAATAGATGACTTTATTACTGAGCTTTTGTCAGATCATTGAACAGAAGAGTTTGTACTGTCAATGTTTGAGTGTCTAGCCACTTTTTATGCTTTGACTTTGTAATTTTGACAACTATTATTAAATTAACAATATGTAATGTATCAACTAGCAACTTTATGATGTTAATTTTTTTACCTCTGTATTCTACTTTTCTTCTTGTTTTTTCTATTTTGTCTTTTTAAATTTTTCTTTTCTTTCTCTCTTAAAAAAATAAAATATAAAAAAAAGTGTGACAGTTTTGTTACAAAGTTAAAGATACACATCTATAATCTCTCAATCCCACTGCTACATACCCAAGGGAAATGAAAACATACATCCACATGAAGAGTCATACATGAATGTTTATAGCACTATTATTGATAAACAAATAAATAGAAAAAATCCAAATGTCCACCAGCAGATGAATCAGGATAGAACACTAACTTGCTTAAAAGGGTTTAAATTACTTGCTAAAGAGAATGGATGATTTTTGCTTGGTCAAGGACTTTAAAGCAACCAGTATAGTAGGACTCAGTCTTTAGAAAGACAGACAGACAGACAGACAGACAGACAGACAGATAGCAAGCAAGGCAAGAAGAAAAGAAAGAAAAGAAAAGAAAAGAAAAGAAAAGAAAAGAAAAGAAAAGAAAAGAAAAGAAAAGAAAAGTGCTTGGAGCCACTCTGGTAAGTGGCTGTAGCCTGGCAAGCCATGGCGGCTCCAGGGCGAGGACCATCAGAATCTCCTGATATCCGCCCCATGTTGGAACCTGGGGCACTGGGAAAACAAGCAGCCAGCTTGCCTCTCTGGTAAGCGGCTGTGAGCCTACCAACACGTGGGCTAAGAATCAAATATCCATCCCCCCAGACCCTGTTGGCAAGTGGGAGCCAGAGATCTGATTATCTCTTGTGATATATGCAATATAGCAATATAAGTATAGTATATTGCATATACTATATGCAATATTTCAAATAAGGTGGATTTCCTTCTACCATCTCTTTGAAGGCAAATATTTATATCACTGTTTTGCATTGTTCTAATTAATGGTATTGCTCTATTCAATATTCTGTTTTTATAAGTTCAGTATTTCCTTCGATTTTGTTGTACCTGATTGAAAGAACAACTATTGTGAAGAAAATGAAATATACTATTGTACCTATTACTGTTATCCCGGTAACCTACTGTAAAGTTGTGTACCAGTTTCACTACACTGTCTCAATTGGCTTTGTTCTATCTTGTTCTGCTGTATTTTACTACCTTCAAAATAAAAAAAAAAATTGTGACAGTTTTTTACAAATTTAAACATACACACCTATAATCTTGCAATCCCACTCCTACTACTATATTAGATAATATATTAATCTCCATCTTGATTAATTTGAAACAACTGATTTATAGCCTTAATACATCTCCTAAGATCCTGATCGCGGCACGAGGTAACATAAATGGTGGACATGAGGTGAAACCATATTCTCGGTTCCAGGGCTTAGGCACCCTTTAGAATTCCAAGTCCTACAGCACCACATGGAGCTGTTCCTGCTCTCCAAGAAGCCAAACATTGCCAATCCAGTGGAATGTGACGGAAAGACTCTTCCTGCTGACTTCACCAAGAACTGCAGACTGCGTGATTTAACGTTTTGGTGCTAAGGATCAAACCCAGCGTCTTTATTACACACACTAGGCAAAGTCTCTACCACTGAGCTATCCCCTCAGCCCCCAAAATGGATGTGTATTTCTCACAGTTCTGCAAGTCCAAGATAAGTTCCCAGCAAATTTGGTTTCTTTCTTCTTTATTGTTTGTTTTTATTTTTCTCTCTCTTTTTTAAACCTTAAATTGCATTTCTCTTATCTGATATGTAAAAGTTGTGCACATTAATAGGGTACCCTGTGATGTTTTACTACCCACTTTGTTTAATGATTAAATTAGTTTGAATATATATGCATTTCCTCAAACTGGTTTGTTTGTTGTTGTTTTATTTGGTGGTATTTTTTTGGTACTAGAGATTGAACTTGGGGTCTTTGCACTGAACTACACCCCCAGCTCTTTCTTTGTTTTCTATTTTGAGACAGGATCCTGCTTAGCTGCAGTCAGAGCTTGAATTTACAATTCTCCTGGCTCAGCCTCCAAGAGTGAAGGGATTACAGACAAGCGCCACCATCCCTGGATAAACATTTCTTTATGGTGAAAACAGCCAAAGTCCTCAGCTTTTGCTGCTGCTGCTGTCCTTGTTTCCCATCCAGAGTCCCTTCTGGGGCCGTGGCTG
>PVLA01012298.1:0-45783 GCA_004027455.1 Hydrochoerus hydrochaeris | reverse complement strand
TCTTGCCCATCTTGTGCAGACCCCCAGTGAGAGGCAACCAGAGTAGGATGTACATATTTTAAAATCTGAAAGCCTAATTTATCTGTGCACTTTTTATTTCCCCATTGTCCTGACACCACTTTTCTGTTTGTGCTGCCTTTTTGTTAGTGTGGACCTGTCCTGAGCACATCATCCCAATATCTTCAGTAAGTATAGCTGCTTTTTCTTTTATTATTGGAAGTACACTTGGGGTTGTTTTCTCACCACAGGCAAGAGCCTGGAATCTGTCTCTTGGATCCATCACATGGTGTCACAGGCTGTATGTAATGTCAAAGATACATTCTTGCCCACCTTTGAAACTTGTGACATCAAATGTACAGTAATGAACTGATCTGAATTAATTCTACCAAAGTGACACATGAATTCGTGTGTAGTTCAGAACTCAGTTCATACTGAATACACAGGGAAGGAGTTATCCTAAAATATTTAAATATTACAATTTTGATACTATGATTCCTTTTCTCTATATTTGTATTTTTTTTTAAAGTTAAAGAGAAACAAAAGCATGAAAGGGTAGAGGTAATACAGAATTTCAAAAAAAAAAAAGATAAACAATAAGAAATCACTAGTTAATTACATATTGTCCTCTTAGAAATAGTTGCTCAAGTTACAAAATTAAAGCATACAAAGTAGATAGTCAAACAGTGAAAGTGTAAACAGCTATGCATGCATAAATCTCTGCATGTATTTCTATCCTTTCTGTATTAGAGGGAAAAACAAAACTTAGCAAGACAAAACAAAACAAATTCCTATAAAAACATGAAACCAAAAAGTCATATAAAACCACAGTACAAGGTGTTCTACAATGATTACTGTGTTGTTATTATCTTCAATAGAATGTCTATATCATTAGGCATAATTGAATATAGCAGTATAATTGAGTATAGCAGTAAATAACAATATTAGTAAAAATAAAACATTGTAGACAGTATAAAACTTCAAAGGCAGGTAATAATCAAACCATAGCAGATATTCTAGTGGATCTTGTCATCTTAAGTGCAGTTGCCTATACTCTCAGACTTGGTACTATCAATCATAACAGCTTTGAATAAAATCTATCAATACAAAACTGCGATCCAACAAACCAGATTCGATTGCAATCAGTCATGGTAAAACAGTGTAGGTTTTACAGAGCTTTAGATTAAGTTAATAGGAAATTAAGGATGATTACTGTGCTATATCCTGTTATTTTCGGGATTACTGTCTGTGCCCTCAAATCTAGTACAGGTAGAATGACTAGAACAGAATATAATACATCTAAGCAGAGTAGTGTGAGTAATGTGGGTTTAAATCCTGGTGCACTATTAACAATATAGTGTATCAAAGCCATCTATGTTACAGATTCTAGTTATCTTTCTCTGCCTCATTTCTGCTATGCTATTTTCCTGCCTTTGTTTGTCTAGTTTTCTCTTTCATTCTACTGCCTGCCCCACTCATTGAGGCCTTTCTGCCACTGTTCCTAAAATCCTGGTATTTTTTTTTCTCTCTCTCTAGAATGTCCTTCAGTATTCTCTGGGGTTGGATTGGTGGTCACAAACTCCCCCAGTTTCTCTTTATCATGGAAGCATCTTATTTCTCCATTAATTTCTAGTGACAGTTTTGCAGGATACATCAATCTGGGCTGGAGGTTATTTTCTTTCAGGGCTCCAAGCTCTTCTTGATCTGATGGTCTGTGTTGAGGAGTCAACCGAGATTCTGATGGGCTTACCTTTATAGGTAATCTGTTTCTTTTCTCTGATGGCTTTTAATCTGTTTTTATATTGAATTTCTGGTATCTTGATTATTATATGTCTGGGTGTAGATCTGTTTTGGTTGTAGGTGGCTGGGGTTCTGTATGCCTCACACAACCGAATGTCCTTTTCTTTTCCCATGCTTGGGAAGTTTTCCTTAATTATTTCTGTGAATAGCCTTTGTAATTTGCCTGTATGTATTCCTGCTTCTTCGTTCATGTTTCTTATTCTTAAATTGTAGATTCTCTTGTCATCTTCTACCCTTTGTATTGTTTCTGCCTGTTTCCTTGTTATTTTAAGAGATCTTTCCTTTCATGATCACACACTGCCAACTTGTCTTCAAGTTTTGATAGTCTATCCTTAGTTTCTTTTAAGGAGTTTTGCCAGCTTTCAATGGAGTTTTTAATTTCCTGGTAGTCTCTTTGAATCTGCTTCATGTATTCTATATTTTCTCTATATTCTTTATTGAATGTTTCTCTCCTTTTTTTGTGTGTTCCTCCCTTCTTCCATCTGTATCATCCTGAGAGATGCTTCCTGAGAGCATTTCTTTTACCACTCTACTCATATCTTGCTTTACCTGATTTAATATTTCAGTTTTGAGCTTTTCTACAAGGTCCTGAAGATATCTCTTAATGTCCATTGAAACCATGTCTGATGTTATGTGTTTGCCACCCTCAGTCTCCCTTGTTTTTCCTTCTCCTGGATCAGTGCTCTCAGGATTCTTGGCTGGGGTCCTCCTCCTGCCTCTCTCTCCTGTCATGGCCCTTGCTTCCTCCACACAGGTTACAGTGCAGATCCTAGCCCCCTTCCCTGTTGGCCACGTTTCCTCCGAAGCACACTGGCGAGGGACCTCAGCCCTCTCCTGCCTGCTCTTGTCACTGAGGTGTAAGCAGTGGCTGCTTATGCCTGCCCATCCCCACCGGGCCAGCCAAACTTCAGCTGCCTTCACCCAGTTAGTGCATGCTAGGCGCAGGGAATTGATTTGGGATGGCTCATTGGGTCCCGGCCAGGGGCACGGCCCAGTCCAGGCAAATCCCAGGAATCTGCTCTGGGGAGGGAGCAACCAACTAAAGTCACTGTCACTCCCAGTTCAGGCTTCTCCTGCCCAATTCCAACATATATTTGTATTTTTAAATGAGGTATCTGGAAATAGTTTCAAGTTTATAGGAAATATGCAATAACAATACTAAGAAATACTATGTTCAAATGCTTTCTATAGTGTTTGTATAATTTAACATTTTAACATTTAAGTATTTTTAAAATTTGTTTTCCCTCTCTTTCATTCTCTTTGCTTTTTTTTCTGTAAATTTTCCTCATGTCATAGTACTTCAATATTTATTGGCTGAGAAGAGCAATATTCTCACATAACTACAATAAGTTTCCATATAAATAAATTTAATATTGATTCAATACTTCAAACTGCTGTTTATATCTCAATTTTAATTTTTAATCTTCTGAAAATAATTCTCTAGTCTCTTAGGATACTAACATTGTTAAGAACATAGTCACTTTTTTTTTTTTTTTTGGTACTTGGTATCATACTGAGCTGTATCTCAGCCTTAATTTTTATTTCAAAGAGAATAAAATCAATCAAAATAAAACAGAATAAATCCAAACAAAACAAGACAGTGTACATGATATAGGACTTCAAAACAAGATACTAGGAAAACAACAATAGCTACCATAATGCCCCCTGCTCTCTTCAAAATCGCTGCCCATACCATCAGACACAGGAAAATCAAATAAAACAAAACAGAATAGAACCAATAAAAACAAAACAATGAACATAATACAGGACTTCAAAACAAAATAATAGTAAATCCAAAGTAGCTACCATAATATATCTTGTTATGTTTGAAATAGCTGCCCATGCCATTAGATGCAACAAAATCAAACAAGACAAAAGAGAATAAAATCAAACCAAACAAAACAATGAAAATAATACAGGATTATTAAGATTATAAGGATATAACAATGGCTACCACCTTAAGAAGGAGATCCTCCATAGATGCTATACTGCATATTGTTATCCTCGAAATGGATGATCATGTTACTGGCTTTAGGCCTGCAAAGTCAATGAACACTTAAAGCATTGAGTTATATATTACTTCAATAGCTATCAGCCTGTGTTTCTCCAGATCAGCCAGTTACTCATGGCGGGGGAAGAGGGTTATTGGTAGGGAGGGTGTTTTTGTCTCCCAGCCCACGTACAGGAGGGGCTGGCTTCTGGTTGTCCTCCCTGAGGCCTGCACATGGCACCAACTCACAGGAAATGGCTGGCTTCTTGTTCTCCTCCCTGTGGCCCGTGAATAGGGTCAACTAACAGGAAGGGGCTGGTGTCTGGTTGTCCTTTCCACGCTCCATGCATGGTGCCAATCTTTCAAGCTTTTTAAAGATTTTTATTTTGAGGCAAAATCTAAGTTACTGAATTGTCCAGGATGGGATCAAACTGGCCATTCTCTTGTCCCAGCTTCCCAGAGTGCTAGGATTGCAGGTGTGTACTGTAACAACAGGCAGTCATCTTCTTTTAAGGAGAGAGCTCATCATTTTGAGTCCATTGGCTATTTTCTTGTGACTAGATTTGAGTAACATTCCTGATAGGAAAACCACATACAACATGGTGCCCATTTGACCCTTACATGGTATGTCTAGTCTGATCACTTGGCACCAAGTGATATTGTTTAGTGTCTATACTATATATTGCTATAGGTTCCTTTTATATTTAGTAAGAAGTATGTGGGAAGATACTTGTTTTTATATATTTTTATTGTTATTTGGCATAATAACTGTACATATTTATGGGCTATAGTTTAACATTTCAATACATGAATACCATATTGAAGGATAACTGGCACATCCTTCACCTCAAACATTTATCATTTATTTGTTCTTGGAATATTAAAAATTCTTGCTACCAGTTACTTTGAAATATGTAATTAATTGTTGTTAACCATAGTTATTCTGCTGTGCTATAGAACATTAGAATATAGGCCTCCAATTCAACTGCACCCCTGTACCCATAAACTCTGAGATACCTTTTAAGAACAGGCAAATATTATGCTTCTCTTCCAAATTTTCCTCCATATTTAGCATCCTGACATTTCTTGGGTGGATTAATCTTTACCATGATGATTACAAAATGATAGTTTTCCAACTTCAGCACTCTGTGTTTGCCTGTTGACATTCAGCAGTCCACTGCAAACAAAAGCCCTTCGTTCTATTTATCTATTTATGTAAACTTATTATCAGTTTGAACTTACAGGTTTCAGTTTTTTTCAATGACTTATAATTCATTACTGTCCCACATTTTGTCTGTGGACTTCCTTTCAAACTATTTCTTGTGTCTTTGTGACATTTTCCCTTACTTTCCCTACCCTTTCCCCACCCCCCCCCAGTGTTGAGGACTGAATCAGGACCTTGTGTATACCACTGGCCTACATCCCTGGCTCTACCACTGGCAAGGGCTCTACCACTGGCCTACATTCCTGGGCTGCCCTCACATTTTTGGGCACTTTCCTACATTCTGCCATGAAGTCTTACAAGATTTAGCTTTGACAATTTGAATCAAGCCAAGTCATAAATCCAATATAAAATCTGATAATTTTGTTCATGTAACAATTCATCATCTACTGATAAAAATTATTAAAGAAATGCCTGTATGTAACCTTGTGAGGATGGACTACCACCTGAAAAATCAGACATATGTTTCAATTGACCAAAATAAACATCAGCTATAAATTATAGAATGATCTAAAATGTTTTAATCCCTTGTTTTTATTTGGGTGCAGATTTAAATGGAATATTGTCTGTTTACAAAATAATCTTCACAGAAGTATCATTAAATAAATAAAGCTTTGAAGGTGGAGTTCTTTTGGAAAAGGGTGTTTAATTAGTAGGTCTCAACACATAAAAGTTTTCAGTTTTTTATTATTTTGGCATATTTGGATAATTAATCAAGTTTTTTGAGAGTTCTTGAGAACTTTTGTCCTAGATATTTCTTTTTTCATTTCTGTAATTCAACAACATATCAATATTTCATGATAATTGTCAAATTTTTATTTCATGCTGAAACTTTTTTCTAAATATACTTTTTTGTCAACTTTGACTACACAAAGGAGAAATCAAAGTTATAGAGATTAGATATCCTTGTCAGATTTCATTTTAATAGACATATTTCTTGTGCCAAATTTTTAGAACAGTGTTTGGAGACAATTTTGGGGGATATATATCTTCTTGGTGTGTATTATTCTTTTTAACTTAGTTCATAGTATCCTGAGAAATTTTCTAGCTGCATCAAGGTGAACATGCAACAATATGCTCTATTAACATGTAGTTTAAAAACTAGTTTGGCAAATATTTACTTATTATGTTCTTGGCACCATGCTGTTAGGATATCAAAAAAGTTCTATTGTATCAATCCCATTAAAAACAAGTCTTTGAGGTAATATAAGACAATCATAATAAATATTAGATAATAGTAGCCCTGAAAACCATCAGATTAAATATTTAAACAGAGTCACTACTTTGATAGAGTTGTCTTTTAAGATTATTCTCAGAGTGTAATATTTATGTATTACGGTATAATGAAATATACTGAACCTCAGCAGTTTAAAACAAGACATGATTACTCTTACACAGTTTAAGAGAGTAAGAAATCCAGAGAAACTGCTCCCATGCTCACTCGCATCACTTTGGGTAGCTGTTGACTTTTTTATGGCTATTGGTTTCTTCTCCATGCAAACCTCCCACATGGGCTGCTCATGACATGGCAGCTCACTTTCCCCAGAGGGATCTAAGAGAGAAAGAGAAAGTTGTGGTCTTTTTCATAACCTGTGCTGCTCATCCCATAGTCTAATCCCAGTAAGAACGGAGGGGATGACACCGAAGAGTGACTAGCTGGGGCTAGGTTCCCAGGAGCCATCTGGGAGGCAGACCTGCTTTCCTCAGGAAACACTGCTGGTCTCCTGAGGAAGCTGGGGAAATCTGTCCTTGTGTGTCACTCAAAGCCTCACAGAACTCATCTGCTGGCAGCTGGATCATCACAGGGGTCTACTTGTGGCCCTGGTGGATGGCTGGGTAAGACAGCCTTAATTTAGGGAAGAGGAAAGAGGTGTACACAACTGGCCACAACAGGAAGCTGGAAATAGCTTTGAACCATCCCTTTGATCTTGCCTGCTCACCACACAGCCCTTAATTCATCTCAACACGTTTATTGAACCCCAGTTATTTGTTCAATTAGTAGAGAACAACAGAAGTGATTTTGACTCTTACAGAACTTTCACTGTGGTAGGTGAGATGTACCTTAAACGACTAATTTCACAAATAATCATTGAATTACAATTGTAATAATGGCAAGAGCTGTTTCTTTGAAAAACCTTCGATGGCTCCTCTTCTCCCAGGCAGGAGCATAAGATCAGCTTGGAGTTACAGTCAGGAAACTGTAAGGGGAATGGACCAGTAACATTTATTATTGTATAATAAGGCCTTTTTTTGATGAGGGAGGGACATTGTTTGCAAATTACTTCTTTCATAATATGAGAAGTTCTAAGAAGCTAGATACCATCTCTTACAACTTGATCTTTAGGTTCTCAGTTACATCTACAGCATTTGAGCAACAGTATTTCTGGGAAGAATTGTAAGTTTTTGAAAGTTGTAATCTGTTCAGTGTGTATAATGTCTGCTGCAGTCAATAAGCACATCTAAAAATCAATTAATAATCTGTTAAGTATACTGTAAAGTTCTTTTAAATAGACTTTTTGCTGTAGTACAATGAATGTAGTGAAAAGAGCACAGATTGTAAGTGTGCAGCCTGTTGAATATTCATGAAGTGAACATCACATGTAATCAGTACCCAGATTAAGAGCAGAAGCCCCAGCACCTCAGCGTCCCCTCCTGCAATCATTGTCTCCCCTCCAGATTATAAATATTTTGACTTCTAACATCACAAATTGATTTTGCTGAGTTTTGAACATTATGCATGTAGAATTACAAGTGTGTACTTTTCTGTGTCTGATTTGCTTCCGTGATATTGTGTTTATGAAATGTATCCTTGTTGCTTCACATGATTGTAGCCCATTCTGTGTTTCTGGCCATCCCAGTGCATCCCAGTGCATCCTTGATACTCTTATGGACATTTGAGCATGCACTTTGATACTAATGTGGAATAATGGTGCGAGCAGGGTGCAGTGAACATGCGTGCAATCCCAGCATTTACGGAGGCTGAGGCAGTTGGATGGCAAGTTCGAGTTTCTACTTGAGCAATTTAGACACTGTTTCAGAAAAGTAAAACTGGATTGGGGATATAGCTCAGTGGCACAGGGCCCCAGAGTTTAATCCCCAGGCTGAAAAGAAATAAATGGAGGAAGGAAGGAAGGAAGGAAGGAAGGAAGGAAGGAAGGAAGGAAGGAAGGAAGGAAGGAAAGAAGGAAGGAAGGAAAGAAGGCAGGAAAGGAAAGGAAAGGAAAGGAAAGGAAAGGAAAGGAAAGGAAAGGAAAGGAAAGGAAAGGAAAGGAAAGGAAAGGAAAGAAAGAAAGAAAGAAAGAAAGAAAGAAAGAAAGAAAGAAAGGGAAATCTGTGAGGAACATTCTTCTGTGTATCTTTAGGTAAATATAGTGTATTATATATTTCTGTTGAGTCCACTGTGAAGTACCTATGGGAAGAATGAAATAGAGCAGACCCAAGAGTAGGTGTGGAGAGGTTTATGGTGTCTGTGGATGTGGTCCAGATAATGAGGTGATGGTGATGTGGATGAAGGTATTAGCAGTAAGGCTGATAAATTGATGCATCCCAGAGCTATCTAGAGGCTTGCTGAGAGGCTGATTTGATCTTGGGAATGAAAAAGAGGTAAATGCCAATAAAACTTCAAGATTTCTGACTTGTTCAACGTGAAAATTGGTATTTCATTCATTAGGCTGTAGTAGTTTTACTGATTTGGAAGTCATTGCTTCAATTTAGGATTTGGAGTAATGATTTTACAAATTCGGGGTAATGATTTTACAAAGTTAACCAAAACAAGGTGTAGTTATTTCTGTATAGTTTTTCTTAAAAACTTGATTACTATAATCTTAAATTTACAGATTATGTTTTTACACATTTTCTTAAAGTGGTTTTAAAGTGCACTCTTTAGTGATTTTTTCAATTTTAAAAGTGTTCAAATAAAAACATACAGATAGGGATTAGATTTTTATTCTTAAGGAAATTCAGACATTTTTTTCTTTTTGCCATGGCCTGATAGAGATTGAATTATGTCATTTGATGCCTGAATATTTTGTAAAATAAACTGTTCTCAATCCAATTTCTTTTAGACCAATGCCTTCATCCCCCAAATAGCTATTGCAATAGCTACCTTATCGACAGTCTTAGCAACCAGAAGCTGAAGCTGAGTGAGCAGAACTCAATCACTGATTTATCTCTGAGCATGGATTTGGATACAGGTTGAGGTACTTAAGTAGAAAACTGTAGGAACTACCCTACTTCAATTTTATTTTATTTTATTTTATTTTATTTTATTTTATTTTATTTTATTTTATTTTATTTTATTTTTGGTACCAAGGATCAAACTCCCAACCTTGCACTTGTCAAGCAGATGCTTATGCCACTGAGCTAAATCCCCAGCCCCCATCTCAGTTTTAAAATAAGGACTTTTTTCAGTTCCATTTAGTTATTCACTAAAACTCAGGTAAATAAGAAATGAAATAAATTTATTGCAAAGGACTCATAGAATTCTATTTATTTATGGTTAATTTTTTTCTCTTTCTCTTTTTATGTTAGATTATCTATGGCAAAGGAAATAGCTAAATTTATATCCAGGTATAGCCTGTGTTTTACATATCAATGCTTTTTTTTATTCTTTTAATATCATAGGATCATTAAAAATGTAATTTTCTTTAAATCTTGCAGCTGTTTGGAGCTGAATTTCATAGCACATGCTTTATCTATTTCATTAGTAGTCTGCATTTTTTTCTATGACATACCATTTCTGGCTCCACATAACTCTTTATGCCATTGCCTGTGTATTTCTGTACACCAACATTACCCACTGGACAGAGTACAGGGTATTAAAGAAGACATGAATTACAGAAAACATGATGACATCCTCATGTGATCCAGTCTTGAATATACTTCATATAGAAAATCAGAGTCGCTTTTTGACACTATGTTGTTTTCATTACTTTTTAAAAAGCATGATAAAATTTCCAGTATGCTGTCATTGTGGGTATGGTACAGGCTCACATTCAGCTGAAGAGTAGCACACAGAGGAGATAACATGATGGCATAAGACAGATAACCACAGTATTAATTCCAGGACCGTCACTTTCTGGCCGTCTCTTCTTTTGACAGGTCTTTCAAGCCTTTGTTTCCCCATCTACAAAATCAGGATAATAATGTATGTGTTACCAATTCAATGAGTTTATGATAAGCATCAAATGAGATACTAAGAAGCATACGAAAAATTGAAATGAGCTATATGGATATGAATCATATTAGATAAACTTTTGTTTTTACTGCTTGTAAGATGCCCAAATTAACCATGGCTTGAGAAAGACTGAATTTTATGTCTCTCTAATAGAACAATTGACCTGCCTTGTCATTGAGGTACCTGCCTTCTTTCTATCTTGTTGCTTTGGTATCTCTAAGTTTTGTTCTCATTTACAAGGTGCAGGGAAATATACTACTTTTTTTATATTTCAGGTAGTAGCAGGAAATATGCAAGAAAAATAGAAGAGGGGTATTTTTTTTTTCTCATTGAAAGGCACACATTGCTTCTTCTCAGACACCTACATAGTGCAAAGCAATGGCTCATACCCAGCTTCATGGAGGAGGCATTGAGAAGATGCCTTTGGTCCCTAGCAGTCAGCTGCCCAGCTGAAAATTGCACACACTGTTACCAGCAACTATGGTTCCCAATATCTATCACATGAGTTGAGAAAGATTAAAATTAGGATTGAATTTTAAAAGATTTATTACACTCACACATAGTTTGCTTCTTTCTCTTTTTTTGAGGTCCTGGAGGTTTAGCCCAGGGGTTCTCTACTGAGCAACATCTCAAGCCTTTTAAATTTTGTTTTGAGACAGAGTTTTGCTAAATTGCCCAGTACTGTCCTAGAACTTAAGAAGCCTTAGCTTCTTGAGTAACTGAGTTTACTGGCATGAATCCTGTGCCTGGCATACTTTTTAATTTACTTATATCCACATTTTAAAAGTAAGAAAAAAATGAGCCTTGGTAACTTTAATAATATATTTTATTTAACCTAATATATCCATAATATTTCATTTTCCCCATGCGATCAATATAAATCATTACTATGGTATTTACATTGCTTTCTTACATTCTTTTTTGGGGGTGGTACTAAATCTATGAACTCAAGTGTGTGATATTCAGTGGTATCATATTTTAGTTGGGCCAGTGGAACTCTAAGTGTTCAGTAGCCTCATGTGTTCAGTGGCTGTTGTGTTGAAAAATGCAGTTCTAGAAACAAATCAATGACACATGAGATGATACCAATAGTGAGGAATAAGCTTTCTGCATTATTTCCTGATGTTTTTACATTTTAGGCAATTATCGATTTATTTATTCAGCAAATGTTTCCTACATGTCTACTATATTCCAGGCCTTGGTACTACCAGAACTGAGGATACAGCAGTGAACAAAATTAACCAAGTACCTATGATAATAGAACTAGTGTTGTTGATTTGGCCAAAATGACCAATACTGGTATGTGTTATGGTTTATATTCAGATTGTCTCCTGAGGGGGGACAATCTATGGCAGTCATAGATGGAGCCAAATCTAGCATTTGTGACTGGTATGTTGTCCAGCATTCAGACTGGTGGTGTGAGTGCTATGCCCATCCAGGGGTGGAGCCAGCATGCAGTGTAATGTTAGGAAGAAGGTGCATCTTTCTCTTTTTTGCTGTTTGTGGCAGCATTGAACCTCTGCCCCTCAACCATGTCATTTTGTCTTGGAGCCAACTGAGTAAGGACTTGTTATGGATTAAAAACTGGTGGTCAACTTCATGCCAGCTGGATTACATCAGCATGGTGCTGAGCATAGATGTCCTACCTGAGGAAAGTTGCCAGCATAAACAGAGATTTGGAGAAGGAGAAGCTATGTGTTGGTGCATTGAGGCATTGTGGGTTCTCCTACAAGTTGCTGTTTGAGCCATTGGTTCTCCTGGAGAAGCTCTGGTCTATACATTGAGCATTGCTTCTTGATTCTGGAGGGGAAGATGCGTGCTGCTTGGTCTCCAGAATGAACTTGTCATACTGGCTTCCTGGCATGTACTCGACTGTGCTTATCATCAGAGGAGCTTGGGGTCTCTGTGTCACTAAGGATGGCTTTGGTGCTTTTCAGGACAGCCTTAGTGTTTGTTGTGAGTGTGACTTCTCTGCTCCAGCATAGAACCCTCAACCAAAAGTACAGCTCCTTCACCCTGCTGGCATAGACTTTCTGGCTTCCACCACTGACCTTTGGGCCTTCCCAGCACAGATACGTAAAAAAAAAAATGGCGTGAGTCCTTCTTGTGGGCTCTAGACCTCCAGTTGGACTTGTGGGAGGCATTGTCATGAGCTCTGGGTCTTCATCTGGACTCAAGTGGGACATTGCTGTGGGATTCAGGCCCTTGGCTAAATATTCTATGTCTTTAGTGTTGTGGATAGATTCCTGCATTTTCTTGTGTTAATTCTGGGTGATTATCATAAAAATAATATTATAAACTCCATGTCCTGGTTCTAATTGTTCTCCTCACAATCTCTTATTATAACAGGACTGAACCCTCTAACCTGTAAGAAATAAACCTTCCCTTCTTTAACTTCGGGTGTCAGGCATTTTGTCTCATTCAGAGAGAAAAATAACCAAGACAGTTTGTCATGTAGGTATAATATGAGCTATTGTATATAATTTTGAATTCTGGTCAAATACAGTTAGAAATTGGAATATAGTTTACTGTGTAGATTCCAAGTGGAAGAAAAGATATAAATAAAAGAATAATCCTCTTTGGAGTTTCACAGCTCAACCATTTCTCTTCTACATTGAAAATAAGGATTAATGCAAATTTAGAATGGTGGTTATCAAATAAACTTGTGGAACTCAAAGGATCCCACTTTCTGGATTTTTAAAGTACATTTACTCATTTATGTATTTTTTTAAATTAGCACATGTTTACAGTACATAATATTTATAGCCCTTGTGTGGAGTTTTTACATGAACTTAACACATCTTAATTCCTTTTTGCATTCCCTTTCCTTCCTTTCCTTCCATGCTCCTTGCACTCCCTTCCTTCCCATTTGAGAAGGTTCTGTCTCCCTACTTGGTATTATTGTATTTTTCTTTTTTGCTCTATATTAAGAAATAATATTTTCCTACTTCTCATTAGAAATATCCTTCATCAGTATAAGAATATGGAAACAATTCAGGGAGATTCGCAAGAATCTTAGAAAAGCTTTGTATTTTCTTAAGAGAGTGAATAAACTAGGTATAGTTTACTTGAAAAGTAGGTATTTCAAATGTAGATCTGAAAAAGTGACAAGAACTGTGCATATCCCTTAGTTAAATTTCCAGAGTGTTGCCCATCTGATTAAGGATAAAGGTCTTGGTAGATGGGTGCTTGGGTTTATGGCACCCCACCAAGAAGGGGTGATTCCAGGGTTTAGAAAGTTCAGTTTCTAGGGTGCTAACCTACTTATACTCAAGATTCATCAGAAGGGAATGAAGCAGAAGCCAGGTTTAAAAAGATTCATTGTGCGTAGTAGGGACCTAGGAACCAGTGTAAAACCTTTACCAGCTTCAAATTTCATTTGGCATGTGATATTTCCACAAATACAGAAATTATTAGCAGTAGGATTTGCACTGGTGATGAAATCTGTTGCTATGTGTTAAGTGGCTTCAATCCAGCAAATTTTAGGGCTTTTACAATTACTGAAAATTTCAATAGTGCTAATAAGGACAGAGCAATAATATTAGAGCACAAAGAGCAACAATGCATTAATAGGATGTAAAAAAAATCCTATTATAATTCTAACCCCAAACTACCAAAATAGATGGAAGGAGCTATACGAGATGCCATGTACAGCTAGGTGGAAGAATTAGGCTTGCAGTAGGGACACATAAAGCATACTGTACAATGGTGGTTTTCAGCCCTGACAATACTATTGAATCACTGAAGGAGCTTTGAAACTCCTGCTATACTATTAAAATTATGGTCCCTAGAGAACTGGTTCAAGCAGCAGTTGGTTTTTAATCTTCCAGTTGATTCTAAGGTACAACCAAAATTTCAAACAACTCTAGGAGATGCATTTAAGATAGGGTGTTGTGAACAATGACCATATAGAATCAGATCTAAAACGGAAGACAGGGTGTCGGCAATGGTTACAAATTCGTTATACCACTAAAAGTGAATGGTTTAGATTAAGGTAAAATGGTGTTATATTACTAGTGAGTCAGTTTTGACAGTTAAACTCAGTTTGATTGGCCTAGGAGCTGCATCAGGGATTAGTAAATGATGTTCCTGTGTGTGTCTAGATGGATTATGGAGGCATGATTTTAGGTATTAGATACAGTCTCTGGTCCCTTCTTATCTGGCAGAGTTCCTCTGCTTTGCTTCCTGGATACCATGAACTAAGTAGTGTTCCACTATGATTGTTTCTGTCTTGAAGCAAGCTGGGAATGGATGATGTTTTCTAAAACTGTGAGCCAAGCAAATCATTTCTTCCTTTAAGTTATAGGTGTTGGGTATTTGGTTCCAGCATTGGGAAAGCTGACCAGTACCTTGGTTCATAGCTAAAAATAGCAGATGTCATGTATACCTGTGATCTTAGATTCTTAGAATTCCTTATGGAATTTCCAAATGTTTTGCCTGAAATTTTTGTTTGCTGTGATGTTTCCAATAACACCAACTTTACTTGTTGAATCATTAAGAAAGAATATTTTTATAATTTGGTTTTATAGAACTAGCCCACCAGTAATCAAGTATAATTATTTGAGTTCTAAGTACTATATTCTTTAAGTTGATTTCACACTCAATAGACTGTACAGATTAGATATGAGTGCATATAAATGAGACCAATTTGATAGGAAATTGTTGATATTTTGCTTCCACTAACCTGGGTTGACTTTGTTAACTGACTCAGCTCCTTGACTTATTCTTCCTTGTATCCCCAGTCTCTAGTCTGTGTCAAGTGTTCTAATAATCTCTAGGAAGACAAAGATAACACTTTTCTTGCCCTTAGGAAGATGGCAGGGGACACAGAAATATAGAGAATTATTAAACAATATAAGAGAATAGTGTGAGATATAAACAGAATGTTAAAGGTGGGGCAGAAAATCTATGAAGACTTGCTGGAGGAGATATCGGCCTTCATCTAAAAGGGTAACTAAAAATTAACCTTGAAACTATAAGAGGGAAGGCCATTTTATGCAGAAGAAGGAGAGAATTACCTTCTGAACCATTTTATTTTAGACTCAGGCAAAAAGAAATTGCTGAGCATCTGGTATATGCATAGAGAAGTAATTTGGGATTTCATCAGTATTGGAATTGCATATAAATTTATAATACTATAGGAAAAATGAAGGCAGAAACTTCCTGTTCAGAAGTTATATCTTTTGAGATGTGCATTTTTATTAGTATGTTTTGCATATTTTTCTTTTTACTTTATAGACAGGTAGAGATTTTACAGTTTCAGACATATTTAATAATAATAATAAACATTTAATGAGTACTTATTATGTTCTGGCCCTGAGTACTTTATAGGAATTAACTAATTTATTCCAATGATGAGGTATGTAGACTACTTTAACTCAACACAGCAATGTAACTTGTTCAAGGTCATCTGTTAAGTAGGAAATCCAGAATTGGACTTGAGACAGAATTTTACTGCTGAGTCTCATTGACTATCTTTATTAAAGCTTCCATGAAGAATAATAGAATACTGTTGTAAAACTATTAAAACATTGAGTTTTAATTCTTATTTCTGTGATAATTTTGCCATTCATCTTTTCTGACAATGATAAATGCATGAATAAAGGTTGATTAGGAAAGAAGCCTTTTGGTAGAAAAAAATGGAAGAGAAATTACATTCAAACTAATTTTAATGTAGCATTTAAGATCTGAGAAGAGAGATGTCTCTTAGCACAATGCTCCTTAAACTGCCAGTCATAGAAAAATCTCTGGAAGGAACATGTAAGAGATAGTAGAGGGGATACATAAAACACGTGGTCACTCAAACTCCTTTCACTAAGTAAGGCATGGATTTTGAGAGCTACAGCATATCAGATCCTTGTCAAGATATCAGTCCAGATCCTTGTCAAGATATCAGCATGCCAAGAAGGGATTTGACAGACTGTATGCTCAAAGGAGCATAGAAACTAGACACTGTCATGCATGAACATGTAGACAATTATGAGACTAAAAACAAAAGTATTTCGCTTGAAGAAAGCCCAAATGAAAACCAACCAACTGCTGTGCATTTATATACTACTTATCTCCCAAAGGAAATAATGCTGTTAAATATTAGATACATGTATTAGTTTGGATGGGAGAAGAAAAATAGGTGTTGTAATCTTGTAATCTTTAACCTTTAACCTAAATTTCTTTATCCATTTAACATAGGTTTCAATGTGTTTTGAAAAGTTTCAGTTTAATAAGGTAAAAAGCACATGACAATGAAAGTTTGCAATCCCTTGTGTGCAGTTTTGAATAAAGTTCTTGGAAAAGTAAAAGTTTTTTATAAGTTTGGTAACAAAATGCGTTTAGGCTCAAAGCTTGACTTGAATAAACATGACATTATACATGTTTTTATCATAATCACACTTAGAATGTTATTGCTTGTATTTACATGTCCATCTAGAGCCTCATGTGCTCCTCGGTAGGATTTTGGGGAGGTGGCTGAATCATGGGTATGTGAGGCTGTAATAGGGTGATGATACTGGTATTAGGGATATGTGACAACTAAATTGGTGTAACATAGTTACAGGTGTGGCTAAAGAGATTTACTGAAGACAGAAGACTCACCTTACCCTGAGTGTGAGTGGCTAGTATAAAAGGGTAGTACTTTGAATGGAATAAGAGGGAAGCACAGAAGGCAGACTGGCTGCTGAGTGCTCAATTCTTGCTGCTTCCTGCCTGCTCTACTACCATGGACTGATTTTCCTCTGCAGTGTCCTCTGCAGTGCCACTCTGGCTTGGAGCCAGTTGACCGTGGACTGAAACCTCTACAAACTGTGAGCTGAAATAAACCTTTCTTCCTTTAATTTGTGGGTGCTGGGTACTTTGTCTCAACAATGAGAAAGTAAGAGTGAATATGCATATATTTTTCTGCAAAACTTCTGTGGTGCTGTGCTAGATCCTACTGAAAGTGTGACACAATAGACAGTAAAACGTTACTTTTCTAAAATCCGAAAGTTCTGAATTCCTAAGAACGGTTGGCTCCAAGATTTTCCTGTGAAAGGATGTGGATCTATATGGTTAAAGTGAATGAACTGTAGACTTTCTGTTTTTAGTTAGGATTATTTTCATATTACACTACTTATTGCTTTGAGAAGCGACATTTATCAAGAGTTCTAACTTTATGGAACAGCCAATATGTGATCTGTGTACATCATTCATATTAACAAAACTGAGATAAAATTCAGAAAATGTTTGAAGTAATATTTTCAAAGACAAATGGACTTTTTCCATGTGTGAAGCTCTTTTGAAGAAAAAAAACTGAATTGAAGCTGGTTAGATCTTCCAGTTTTTGGTGGAATTAGTGTCAACAAATTACATAACTGTTACAATAAATTTCCAAAATATGTAAGTTTGTTGCTACATGACAAAGTTTAATTAAACCCAAAAGGGAACCAGCAGTAAGACAAAAAACAAAATCTGTTTTGAAGGATATGTGAGGGATAGGCATATATACAATTGGATATAAAAACTATCCTAATTTAAATGATTAAATTGCATGCAAGATGATCGCTTTTTTTTTTTAACACATTCATTAAGCTAAGACATGTTAAATGTAAAGTTTACATAGGGCTAGAAAAATTTATTAAATGTTTGTGCAATTTGAGTGGTCATTAACCTTGAGGTCCATAAAACTATTGCACTTAGCTCTTTTAGATTATTGGTCAAATACTGTTGTAAAGGATGAATGCACAATTTGTATAGCACAACAGACTCCTTCCAACACTGCATTAAGAGACTTCATCAAACTTCTGCATAGCTTCCTCCTACACCTGTTCCTAAAAGCGATCCCAATTCCCATGCTGAGCATTTGTTCCAAAAAACCAGAGGTGCCAAACTGCAGTGTCCATTATCCCAATATACCTCTATAAACAATTTTCAATAATTCTCCACTTTCCTGCTTCTGTAAATCTCACTTTCCCCAACTCCCACAGTTCATCCCCCCCATCCTTTTAATTTCTCCACAGGCTCCCTCTTTCTCTTTCTTTCTTTCTTTCTTTCTTTCTTTCTTTCTTTCTTTCTTTCTTTCTTTCTTCCTTCCTTCCTTCCTTCCTTCCTTCCTTCCTTTCTTTCTTTCTTTCTTTCTTTCTTTCTTCCTTCCTTCCTTCCTTCCTTTCTTTCTTTCTTTCTTTCTTTCTTTCTTTCTTTCTTCCTTCCTTCCTTTCTTTCTTTCTTTCTTGGCACTGGGAATCAAACTCATGACCTTGTGTTTGCTAGGGAGGCACTGATGCCCCTAAGCTATATCCCCCTGTCTCCTTTGTTCTATCTTTAAAAATCTGTTACCTTTGTCTTGGTTGGAGTGGAACACAGTTCATTCTGAAATCGCTCTTCCCATCTGTAAAAATCTGCATTAAATTTGTGCTGTTGCCTTTATGCCTGGGAATATTTTCTCTTTGATACTGGTTTTTGATTCAGCATATGAGGAGTGTGAAAGTTGTCACTGTGTCTTAAAAATGGGTCAAAGGTCAAGCAAAATGAAAATAATTCCTCTTAGATCTATCAGAGAAGCAAGGTCATAGGGCAAATTACTAAATCCCAAACTGGGAAGACAGATGGATTCAGTTGTGATTCCATCTGAATTGGGAGCAGAAACCTCCATGTGAACCAGTATCTGGTAGGAAATGTAGTTGAAGAAGAGGCTCAGTGTGGGCAAGTTTGGGACTTAACTTCAGGGGGACTGAGTCATAGGGCGGCCCAGCGAGTCATGGTGAGACCAACCATCTGAAAGCTTCAGGTCTACCCAGGTTCTCAAAATAAAAATTTAAAAAATCCCATTATGTTTCTAAGGGAGGGGAGGAGAGGGGAGAGGGACATTTAGAAACATGCACAGTGTATTATCTTCTGTTTAGCAAGGTCTTCAGTCTAGAGAAATTATTTCACTAAAGTAAGACAAGAACTCCAGTATGCTCTAGCTTTCATGCAGGGAAAAGATATAGCTAACTCTAGTCCCCTTTAGCGCTTTCTACCCCACTTAAAAGGTTCCGGGTTAGGGACACAGAGATGTGAATGTGATCTTCACAGCTCCAGAGGAACAGCTTACTGGAAAATGAAACCTAATCACATGACCACAAAACTCTACCCCTCCCCCTGCATCTTACCAGCATGTCACTGAAGGCCTATTTCTCACTGTACCTTGTATCCATAAATCATGTCTGGCTTATACCAAAATAATTACAATACATAATAGAAAGTAAAAATGTAATTTGAAGTACAAAGAAGCATCAAGATCATACTCAGATATGACAAGGGTGTTGAAATTTAAAACAGCTAAGGATGCTAGTGATAAATTTAAAACAGCTAGGATGCAGAGAGTGTGGAAGTGTATGAACAGATAGGTAATAAAAACGATGAGATGGACATTCTAAGGAAGAAAAACAATTCTAGAGATCAAAAACATGGTAATACAAAGAATGCCATCAACAGAGTCATTGGTCAATTGATCTTTATTGAAGATGAAAGGCAATTCAATGAAGAATCTTGTCAACATATGATGTTGAAACAAACATCCATATGCAAAAATGAATCTATACATAGACTTTGTACCCTTTGTAAATATTATCTCAAAATAGACCATAGATCTACTTGTAAAACACAAAGTTATATTTAAAAAAAACCTCCTGGAAGATGACATAGAAATATTTAGATGAATTGGCAAGTTGGACTTCAATAAAATTAGAAAACTTTGCTGCATGAAAAACACTGTCAAAAGAATGAGAAAAGTCATAGACTAGAAGAAAATATTCGCAAAATATATACCTTACAAAGGATTTTTATACAAAATATACAGCTTTTAAACTGAACAATAAGAAAGCAACCCAAGAGTTAAACACTTTAATAGTTTTGTCATCAGAGAAAATATACATAATACAAAATACAAATAAGCATATGAAAAGGCCCTCCACATTATATGCAGTCAAGGAAAATACATTCCTAAAACAATGAGATATCACTTCATACCTACTAGCAAGGCCAAAATCTAGAACAGCGATACCTCGGGTGGGTGAGAATGTAGAGGTACAGGAACTCTCATTATTTGCTGGTGGGAATGCAAACCACAACTACTTTGTAGACAGTTCAGAAAACTACAGCTACTTTGGCTGACAGTTTGGTAGTTTATTATGAACTTAACATTCTCTTACCATTCAAGCTAGCATGAAAAATCATTTCCAGGTGATAACAATGTCCTTAGAGGCCAATTTACTTCAGTTTTTATTACCTAATACAGTTTTCATCAGAAAATTATAAGACATGCTAAAACTAAAATACAGAAGAGACTAAAGAAGTATGAAAACAAGACAGAAAATATGGCAGGGATTCAATGTTAATCTGGCTATCAGCTGCATGGTTTCATTCATTCTGTAGCTGTGGGTGTCACAGACTCCAATTCCTTGGAGTGCCCTTGTATTTTCCTTTTTTTTTTTTTTTTCTCATCTTGTCGTTGGGTTTCCCTAAGACGTTCCTGTCTGATTGTCTGGCAGTCCAATCCACTGTGATTCACTGGTGTTACACTGAAGCCTGCCAATGTGGAGCTAAAGTGTGGAGAAGAGGTCCTGTCATCAGATGACCAAATCTCAGTCAGTGAGTGGTGGGCAAGAGACTCAGGGCTGGGATCTTCAGAATTACTTCTTAAGCTTTTAATTTCTACCTTTTGAGGAAACAGGAAAATAAAGTCCCTGGGTAGACAAGGCTCTGGTAAAATATTTTTTTTTACTAGGACATTGTTATGTAGAATGTTTTGGGTTTATTAAAAGTACTAACCTGACCCTCCTTGGTCTAAACAAAAGGAATTCTCTCTACACTTCTCAGCTGGAGGGAAACTTGCACAGGTTTTTGTTATGAGAACTTGTTAAAGATTCCTGGAAGTAAAAACCCACAGAAGGCAGGGTCCCAGATGTTTCTCCTTCCTAAAACTAATCCTCATTCTGCCCTCAGCAACATGTCAAAATGATCAGTCTAGTGTTTATGACTCCAGTGAATCCTGCCGCAGGTAAACTGAGGTGTGCTCCTGATCTCTGCATTACATTGTCTCCTCAGCTTTCAGGGTGGTGTTTCCCTTGTGGCCTCATTTCTCTACCTGATTGAAGAAAAGCTACTGATTTTCCATTTGCTCAACTATTTTGTTGTTGTAGGGTCAGAAGTAATGATCCAAGGCTCTTTTAATGCTGAAGCTAGTCAGTTCTCTGTTATATTTAAAACTAATTATGCAAATAATTTTTTTCATAGTAGAACCTTTTAGTTAAATTGAACAAGTAATGAGAATTATTAAAGGCTGAATGAGGTGGTGATCTTGGGGAAATGTTACTCTCTGGTTGAGTTAGAGTCTACTTAAAATAGAAATAAAATGAAATAATCATGTCTGTTTGTTTGCACATTGTCTATGACTTTTTTGAGTTTTGAAGACAGATTTGAGTAGTTGTAACAGAACTCATATAGCTTGCAAAGCAAATGAACAAAAAAACCCCCCAAAACCAAAAAAACCCAAAGAAACAAAAATTACTATCTGGACCTTTATTGAAAAACTTTCAAACCCCATTTAAATGATTTAAACACATTTTAAAAAAATCACACTGAACATACAACCTGCCTCAAGACATTGTCTCTAAGCAATTCTTTATTTTGAAGAGAATAAAAGTGGAAAAAAAGACACTATATAGAATCTCGAAACAAAATGATAGGAAATTAACAATTGTTAGTATATTGCAAATTGGTTTCTTCAAAATAGTTGCTCAGATTACTAGATATAGGCATGCAAAATTTTAAGATGGTATTTTTGTTTTAACAGTTACCAGAGATTTAGCTATGGTCTATATTTCTCTCTTACCAAGTAAAGTTACTATGCCTTACTTTTCAAATATTTAACTTTTTCTCTTTCTGTCCTTTCTACTTGAAAATTTATCTGCTAGACTAGTTACATGTAATACTGGAATTCAATGTCATGTCCACAAATTTCTCTTAAATTTCTACTGACAATAAAGTGAATTTTGTGTTATAAAATTTCTCATAATAGCCAAGTGTTGGAAATACCAGATAAAATATCAGGAGGCATCTAGTAAACAGCTTTATGTAGCAGAATCCTGAAATATTCCCTTGGGTTCAGGAGGTGAATCTATAGTCCAGATAATGGAGCAACATTTTAGAACATTTTTTTTTTTTTACTTCTGAAATACATAGACACTTTATAAGTTGAGATGACTTTATAAAATTATTTTGAAATATTTTATATTAAAAGATAGAAAAATTTCCCCAATTACACATTAATTTTATTGTTGTAATTTCATATAATGCCTGGCAATTTAAATTAAGAATGTTAATAAAACTATAGCCTAGGATATAATTGAATTGTAATACAACAGCCTTTTCAAAACACTAGATTTTCTATCAAATGAGAATAATTTGGAACAACCAAGTATAAAATGCTCTTGATTAATATTTAAAGAGCTCTGTGACTACATTTGCATATATATATATATATATATATATATATATATATATAAAATGAAAACATAAAATCAACTCTATTTTGCAATATAGACTTGGAAAAGGGCATTTATATGACCCCACTTTCACCTTAAAACAAAAATGTAGATTTCTGATTGAATAAGAACTTAATTATTAGAATCATGATACAGCTTAAATGCACGAATGATTTTACATATTATTTATATGGAGTTTAATTACAAAATTTGTACATCTTTACTAAAATGATTTTTGTTTTGTTGTTTTGTTTTGGTACCAGAGATCAAACTCATGACCTTATGCCTGCCAGGTAGGTGCTTATGCCCCTGAGCTAAATCCTCAGCCCCTAAAATGATTTTTATAAGCACATTTCAGGTGTTTATTCAACTTTTTAGTTCAGGGAATTTAGGGTGTCATAGAAATTAATAAAACATGATTTCTGCCATTAAGGAGCTTATGGTCTTAGGAAAGAGATAAAGTAAATATATATATAATGGCTGTCCTCTCATTTAATAAATCTTTGTACTTGCTGAGAGCTTAGAACTCTCAGGGAAGCAGGCCTTTGGGGTACACAGCACACAATATAATCTTGCTTTCAAGGTATGCAATACTGAGTGAAAAAGACCCTCAGAGGGGTAACAAAACATGCAAAGAGAGATTAGAATAAAAAAAAGAATTTTGGCGAATAGCACAGGAATTGGGCTAGAAAAGCTTCATGTGTCATGAGGCAACAAAATGGATTCCAAAGCAATGCACAAGCACTGGAAGCACATTCCAAGAAGTTAAAGGAGAACACACAAGGATGCAGAATTGAGAAAGATGTATGATGAATGTTTAAAAAATATCAATTGCATAATGACTTTGGAAATCTGTTTTCCAGTTACTAAGAAAATGAAACAAATGCCTTTGCCACTGTTCAGCTTTTCTTCTTCTAGGAACGTACCTTCTTCCAAAATGAGTGAACATAGCTATTCACAGAAAGACTCACAAAGTTGTTCATATTAGCTTTGTTTCTAGCAGACCAAGTCTAGACATAAACTGGAGCTTTATCAACAATAGATGAGCAATTTGTATCTTTGGATACATGCAAGATAAACATGGTATGTTTGTGGGTGAATCTCATAAACATATTGAGTAAATAAAATACAAACAAGTGCACACTGTAACTTCATTCATATGCTATGCTAAAAACCAAGTGAGTTATGGTGATAGAAATCAGAATAATATCAGTCCCAAAATTTGGTGGTAAATTGTCTGGAAAAGAAGCATGAGGTTACCTCCCAGGGTGACAAAATGTTCTATATCTTTATTTGTATGATAGCTACATAAATTTACATCTTTGTCAAAGTCACGGAGCATTTATACATTTTACTGTGTGTAAACTGAATTTCAAGAAAGTACTCTGAGTATTAAAAAAGCTGCAAATAATTTTTTGGCCAGAGTATTGGACACAAGACAACCTAGAGATTTTAACACTATAGTAAAAGCTGTAACAAGGAGCACGACAATAGTTTTTTTATTCCTGCGGTCCTTGCCTTATATAAAATAAAGGACAAAATAATCTGTTGAAGGGAGCAGGAATTGAGGTTATAAGGAGAGAAAGGAAGAGCTGGATATGGAAAGGAATTATGACAAGCTAATAAAATCAACTCTTATTTTTTTTCCAGTGGCCTTTCAGTGTCAGCTGAAGTAAACTGCGTTGACCAATATATGAAGTCAGTCAGATCAAGGCATAACTGATTCCTTGCCATGAAAAGGTCCAACTTGATGAAAAGCAAATTTAGTAGATAAGTAAATCATGGGGCATTTGAAAGTAGCTTCTTGCATCTGTTCTTAATGTTCTTCCTAGATGTAAATCAAGTTTCATTGGCTGATGCCTCTTCTTCATTGATCATAGCTTGGAGCTGTGTCTTATTTCTTTTTATTGTGTTTCATTTTGTCTCTCATTTTTCTATTGGTTTTAGAAGGGAGAGTGAAGCAGAAATGACCTTATCACTTTATTTTTAATGAGAAATCTCCAATAGTATTTTTTAATGTTAGCAGTTTCTCAGTGCAGGGCGCAGAAACATGTTGGAGATATTTTTTGTATAATTCATGGTTAGTGTTGCTGATGAAAGATATTCCTGGTAAGCTTTTTGAAAAATACTTCGGGGACACCTGGAGTGCAGGCTGTATAGCTGAATGGATCCGTGTGCTTGTGGTAGTCTGCTAGGCTGCCATGATAAAATACCACATCCTGGGTGTTTAAACATTCTTTCTCACAGTTGTAGGACTGAAAGTCCAAGGCTAGGGTGCTACATTTTCAAATTCTCTTGCTGATTGACAGAGGGCCATTTTCTTGATGTATTATAAATGGTGAAGAGAAAGAAGGTAAAAGAGGACGGGAGTTAGAACAAGCTGTCTAGTCTGTATTCAGATGGCACAAACTCCATAATGAGGACCCTACCCTCATGTTCTCATCCAAACTTTGTTACTTCCTGAAGGCTCCATTTCCAAATAACATCATGCTTTAACGTATGAGCTTTAACGTATGAATTTTAGGAAAAAACAAACATTCAGCTCCTAACACTGACCTTCAGGAAGCTTATTGGTTTCAACTTCCTTAGCTGTAAAATGGATGTGTCCAGTAAGTTACGTGGAGAATTGCTTTGAAAACTAGAAATGATGTAGGTAAAGTGGCCGCCAGAGTGACCAAAACATGGTAGGAACACAACTGCAGTATCACCAAATATAAATACTAATTGGTAAATGTACAGAGATCTTTTTACAATAAATCTTGAATGCCTGCTGTGGCAGCACATATATTACAATAAATCTTAAAATTATGCCTATGCTTTTAGTTTGGTTAAGTTTGCTGATTACTTAAGAGTATTTTATTTCATCCAACAAAGTGATTTGGGCAGCAAGACATTGTATATTCTAGAGCAGAAGTAGGCAATCTTCTTTTGTAAAGGGCCAGATAGTAAATATTTTAATGTGGTCTGCATTTCATCTACTCAACTCTCATTACACTAGAGAAGCATTCAGCATCAATATATAAGGACATGGCTGTGTTCCAAAAGATTTGGCCAGTGGGTTATATTTTGCTGACCTCCATTCTAGATATTGGCAATTTCAATATTACATGATGTTTGTCATTTTCTTACCCCACGATGATTACCTCTAATGATTTTATTATAGAGGAATTTTCTTATTTTTTGTTAGTTTGAAAATGTTTCTCAACTCTCCTTTATAGATGATTCACCCAAATGCCTCAAAGAAATAATACACAGAAAAATGAGACAATATAGATCAGTTCCTCATAACCTAAGCTAGAAATAGTAGTTTGTGAATCATAGTCACACACCCAAAATTTGTGTATCTGTAAAATAATGTGTAAATTTAAATGTATACAGAACTCTAGGATTTTTCCCCTTTAAGGATCATTTTAAGAGAGATTACTTTTTTTATTTTAGTAGATATTGGATTATCAGTTGCATTTGTGTTAGTCTGAGTTGTGAAAACAGAGGATTGGTGCCAGGCAAGGTGAGAGGAGGTGAGACCATGCCTAGAGCCCTTGGCAGTTCTGACTTTTTGATCTTGAGAAATTCTAGCAGGCATCAACAGGACACACATTCAACATGTCACATTGCAGGAGAGACAATCACCAGGAGGCAGGCACATTTAAAAAGATAAGGTAGGAAGATGTCATGGATATACTAAAAAGGTCTCTGTTAGGCCATTGCTCTGTACTGATTCAGTACAGTATCTCCCAGTACTGATTGTATTATCAGTTTATTCTTCAGATAATGGTAGTTATTATATTGTTTCTAAAGAAATGTCCTTTTGTGTCCTCTCATCATTGGATAATGAAAATAAATGAGGAGGTTACATCTGGGTTTGTGTTGTGTCAAACGGTCACTGACAGCTTTTGATATTCATTCTGCCATTCACAATTATCTTTTCCTTTGAGTAAATTTTCAAGACTGTGATATCACAGTGGCCTCCAATAGTAGAATAAGCTCTTGGTTTCCCAGGTTTATTTGTTGAGGTGTCATTTCTATCTTTTAACATAAATTTTGTTCTTTAAATAGATTTTTCTACATTGTCATAGTAACCACTGTATTTCCAGGCACCCAACAGATCCTCAAAAAATACTTACCAAGTCCCTGGCCTTATAATTTGTAGGGATACACTAGTATTTATATTAAAACTAATGCCAAAGTGTGTACTCAGTAGACTGCTACTGTTAGACTTATTTATTTATTTATTTATTTGTACTGGGGATTGTACTTGCCAGGCAAGTGCTTGTGCTGCTGAGTTCAATCCCCAGTCCCTAGTGTTAGACTTTGATATATGTCAGGTACAAATCAAAACTATTGTACAGAAAATGTTGCCATTTTTGTTTTGTTTTTGACACAGGGTCACACTATGCAGTGAGACTGTCAGGGCCTTGAACTTGCCACGATCTTCCTGCCTGAGCCTCTCAAGTGCTTGCATTACAAGCACACACCTACTGTTTTTTACTCAAATAAGTCTATGACAACAACTGTCAAAGTCTACTGCGAACATTAAGACAGTAAGTCACGAGGACAGTTTTAGTGCATATTAAGGCTTCAAGACAAATGTAGGTATTCCTAGGTCTAAAAATCACCAGAATGGAGGTCCATTACTTAATTCTGATGGAGAAGCCAGTGTGGTTAGTGATTACAAGTGACCTGAGAAGTTGCTTCATTATTCTTGAGTTAGTATCAGTGGACTAAGAGAGAGAAAGTGTAGGTTCATGACTCCTAAGTTGGGTCAGCTTTTTGAAGATATATTTGTGTGACTTTAGTCGTGGTTGGAAACTCAGTTGGGTGGGGGCTGTAGGGCTGATTTTTGTCTTGCTCACAATTGAGTGTCCAACAAAGATTAAAGGCAAGGCAGGAGAGTAGGTATCTGTTGGCCTAATGCAAATATTTGGGAAGACTGGTATTTAAGTTAGAATGTACACTTAACATTTTATGGAAGAAAAATCTGGTGACATTGTCAGAAACTCTCAGTGAAAGCATAAATTAAAAAGACTAGACCTTGCATAAATAAATAGTGAGGTTTTCCTTTTTTAATTTTATGACTTAGTTCTTTTATTCTTCAGAATTCTCTGTCCTCTGTCTCTTTATTCGTACTTTACAGATGAGAAACCAGACTGAGGAGTTGAGTCATTTGCTCAAGTAACTGCCAGGAAAGGAAACAAACCAATCCGTGCCCAGCTGTGGTCAGGAAGAGTATACAGACAGGGAGGCAAACAAAAAACAAATGCCTGTCTCTGAACCAGTGTGTTGTACTCAGGATTTTAAAAGAACACATATAAAACTGAAAGAAGGTAAAGTATGAAGGCCAAAATAAAAGGCAGCAGTGTGAACTTTTAAGGGTGTCCTTACCAAAAAATCTTCTGAGAAAGACCTTAAACAGAGTAAGTCAATGTTTATAGAAAAGGCTAGGCATCAAGTGCCACCAGAAGTCATTCCATAGAGTGCAGGCTCCATGAAGGCAGGGACTCTTGTCATTTTTAATCAGAGCTGCATTCACTTGACACTGATATGTAGGTAGTTGGTGCTCTGCACTTAGTTCCAACACAACCACCAATTTCAACTATTGTCATGTGATAGCCAGGTGGACAAGGTAAATATTATGAAGCAACTAAAAGCAAAAAGATGCATTTGATTAATGCAGTGCTATAAAAAATGAATGAAATTCTGTAAGTTTGACCTCTTAGCCTTAGCCACCTCAATTTTTTCACACAGTTTTTCCCTAAACAAAATTTTAAAATCCTGGGCAGCCTTTTTCTTGCTCTGGAATTTGGAGTAGAACACACAACTTGAAATGAAAGGGGAATATCTTGGAGTGATTCATGTACTGAAGTTTTACTGGAGAAACAGATATAACGTAAGATGTACAAAGGAATTACAAGATTGGCTTACGATGGTCAGCCAAGGAGTAAGGTGAGGAAGCCTGCAGAGAGTGTCTGCACACTGGAGGCTAAAGGTTCAGTCCAAGGTCTGGAGTTCATTGCAGTGTCCCATGGAAGTCCACACCAGGAGACTGATAGGTCACCAGCAGAAGACTGAAGAATCCAAGGCAGAAGCCGAAGAGTCTGAGCTGAAGGTGAAGACTGGAGCTCCTCAGAAGAACAGAACCTCATCTGTCCTTTCTCCTTCCCTTTTAAGCCATCCAGATGATGAGCCACCCTAGAGTGGATCTTCTACACCCTAGGGTATGGGGTTGCTAAGCCAATTTAGTTAAGCTTCTAAATGTCTCAAGTTGACATAATCAATCAACCACTACAATCGATGTGCAAATATTAGGTTGGGTGAGTGAACAATCAAAAAAGACCACAATAACCTAGTAGGCTGGTCTGAAACCAAGGCTTATTTTTTAAAAATATAACAATGTCAAAGAACTGTTATATAAAATATCTCTGGGATTTCATTGACTATAAATTCATTAAGAGTATTATGGGAATTGACTGCTCAAAACAATATAATTTTTTAATTAATAAAATACAAAACAGATCAATGTGGGTAAGAGACCCAATATCCTAAATGCATCAAAGTGGTAGTACCAATGGGGTCTGTTTTGTCTGTGTCAAGATGTTCTGCTCCAAGAGAGACATTTGTACACTTACATGGGGTGTGAACCTACCCCACAAGCCAGTCTACTGTAACTGGGGCTTAGGCCCCCATCATGTGTTAATTTTTCTCCCTCTCTACAGCATTACCTTCTCTGACATGCTTTTTAAAAACAGAATTTCCATGTACTCTTGGCTGCCACATACATGTTCCCCTTGCCAGCATGGGTGCCAGAGTGCCATCTTTGTTACAATGGATGAACTTCTATGGACACATCATTCTCACCTGAAGCCTGTGGCTGACATGAGGGTTCCCTCTTGATACATTCAGGAGTTTTGGGAAGTGCGTAATGCAATGTATTTATCATTTAGTACCATACAGAGTAGTTTGCATGTTTTAAAGACTTTTGTGTTCAGCCCATTCTATCCTTCCACCCTTCCAACCTCTGGCAAGCACTGATCTTTTTTTTCCTGTCTCTATAGTTTTGCCTTTTCCAGGACCAATTCATTTTGCAAACCATGTCCAGCATGCTCTGTGCAAGACTATAACAGCTTCATTCACTTCCCTGGCTCTTTGTGGCTCAGGTTTAAACACTGGGCCAACCTGGCAATGAATGAGGGGTTTAAATTCTCTCCTTTCATGAAGACTCCTGCGTGTGTGTTTGTGTGTGTTTGGATCATCAATAAATAATGAAGCTGGAAATAATACAATAAGCAAGGAGGGAGGGGTAGGAGATGAAAAAGAAAATGATTATGTATATGTACCAATTTCCTGTGATAAATGTAATCATGTATTTTTTATTTGGAATTGCATTTAATTTTGAAGATATTTGAAATTATCCCTCTTTACTAGATGAAAATTAGGCTGACTGTGAAAGTTAAACAATTTTTATGGTATTCACAAGCCAGAAGCAATAAAATTGGGATCTGAACTCAGTTATGTCTAATTTCACCTACCTCTCCTGCTTTTATGTAATTTCTTTGGTAAAAGAATTCAGCATGTTTATTTGTGCTATAGTGCTTACTTGAGTGCCTTCTCTCTCTCTCTCTCTCTCTCTCTCTCTCTCTGACAGAGTCTTGCTAGGTGTAGTGGGTTGGTAACTGGTTGGTAACTGGTGGTCAACTTAAACAGCAGCTGAGCTGAATGAGCGTGGTACGCAATGTGGATGGCCCACCTGAGGACGGTTTCCAGCATAAAAAAGAGCCCTGGAGGGGAAGAGTAGTACTATGGGTTCTCGTAAGTGGTGTTGTTGTTTGGATCCATTGATTCTTCTGGAGAAGCTTGTCATGCTGGATCCCCTGACATGAACTTGGCTATTATCGGAGGAATTCAGGGCCTTGTCACTGAGACTGGCTAAGTCACTTTGGGGGACCACTGACCCTTACTTTGAGCATTGCTTCCTGGCTCTGGAGGGGAAAATGTGTGTTGTTTAATCTCCAGGAAAGGTTTGTCACTCTGGCTTCCTGTTACTTACTGGACTACTCTCATCATCTGAGGAGCTCAGGACCTCATTGCTGCTGAGGATGGGTGTGGTACTTTTCAGGAGAGCCCTGGTCCTTATTTTGAGCATTACTTCTTGGCTCCAGTGTAGAAAGCTCCACCTACTGGCACAGACCCTTAGCCCCACTGGCGTAGGCATTCTAGCTTCCACCATTGATCTTTGGGCCTTCCAAGCACAGATCCGTAAAACAGACTTGCATGAGTCATTATCATGGCTCTAGGCTTCCGACTGGACTTGTGGGAGGCATTATGATGGGCTTTTGATTTTCAGCTGGACTCATGCAGGACTTTGCTGTGAGACCTACAACCTCAGCTGAATTTTCTAGGTCTTTAGCGTTGTGGACAGATTTCTTGTACTGTCTTGTATTTAATTGTGGGTGACCATCATAAAATAATATTGTAAATTCCATGTCCTGTATGTAATTGCTCTCCTTGTAACCCTTGGCTACAGCACTAGGTAACTTATGATGGCCTCAAAATTGTTATATAGTCCAGGGAGGCCTTGAACTAGCAGATTCTCCTGCCTTAGCCTCCCAAGTGCTTGTATTACAAGTATGTACCACGATGTCAGACTTTTATTCATTTTTAAAATCTGTATTAGTAATATTCTGCTTTAGAAAGTAAACTGCCTACAGCCATGAACCGCATCACTCTTCCATTTCCCACTGTCCTTTAGCCATGTTTAAATATAAACCCATCAGAACTGCATTTCAACGACAGACAAAGAAGTTAATGTGCTTTCAGCAGAGCCTCCCTTACAATATGGGCAATTTAGAACTTGTGAGATAGTGGCTCATTATCTGTCATCCTAGTTTATGATTTGGTTTTTGTTGTCATTGAGAATGTCAAAGAACAAAGTCAAAAAGAGCAGCAGTCTTGCGTTTTAAAGAGATTTAGATACAATGATTCCATTTACATCTTAAACAAAGCGATAAGGTGCAAGACAAACTGAGACTGGGTTGCTCACCTGTATCTTTTAGGGCTGTTCATAACTGTATTGCATACACATATGCCAGTCTGTCCGGTCATCTGAATATAAAAGCTTGAGGACAGAACACAATAGCCATGCTGCCTTTTAAACCACTAGACTGCAATTGGGCCTCAGTTACTGAATGGGTTGATCCTCCAAGTTGGAGTCTCCCATGTTTCCCTGTTCTAAAAAGAATCCAATATTTATCTCTCTCATTTGAATTTGTTAATGTTTGGTGAAGTTCGTAAACAATAATAATTCATACAATACTTCAAATATAGTAGCTGTAACATGCAATTTGCTCGTATATGAGACCGCCTATGTTTCTGTTTTGTTAAATAAAGAATCCAGTGTTTGTTTGTAATAGGCCAGAATAATTTAGAGTTGCTCTGTGTTGTGCTTAATTATGTAGGGTCAGTTTCTACCTGAGCAAAGGTAGTCTGGTTTGTGCAGACAAATGCAGGCAGATTGTGGAGAGAGAGGATAGAGATTTTGGCCGGGAAAAATAAGCTGTGCAGTGCTGAAACTGAATTGGTGCACTGAACTTTTGGTGGCTGGCATGTGGACAACGTAGGAGCATGTCATTAAAGGAACTATGGTGAAAATACTGTCAAAAAGAGCAGTAAAAATATAAAAGTAATAAAAATAAAGACTGTAAGGCCAAAGGCCAAAATAGAAAATACCCCAGGCAGTGTAGAATTGTGAACAGAACAGAAAGGATATAATAATGTAAGCCAAGTGTAAGAAGCCAATCTAGAGGGTAAAACAGCTATGCAGACAGGTTAGAATTCACACAGGAGGACTGAGAACAAAGCTGGGAGCCATGCGAGGGAAGATAGGAGATAGATTAAAGTCATGTCAACTGATAGGAAGTAATAGAAGCACTAGATCAAAGAAGCTTCCTGATGGAATAGCAGAGCAGGGGATGAAAAATAAAAGAGAAATAAGGTGTGTGACCAATTTCTGATTTCTTGTCTCTGAACTTGTTCTGTTCTTGATAACAGATCTAGCAATGAAAACAAAACATTTCAATGCTCTCATTTAAAAATGTGGTTTCAAAGAGCAACCTCCAAAAGAAGCAAATGGAAGATTGGCTGTTTTAAAATAGTTCAGCACATGTGCAGTCACTTAGCCAGAGCTTATGACCTATCTTGAATTTTCTGGAGTTTAGTCTCCGGTGCCTTGAGCAAGCCCTTTTGCATTTCATCAGATGGTGCAATATCAGAGAAGAGACTGACTTGATCTGAGGGTTAGAGTTTTTGTTACTTAAATCACCAAAGCACTGTTAGTCATTGGATGTTCTTAGAGTTGGTGAAGGGGTTTCAGAGAGGTTGTTTGTGCTTTAGAGCTGATTACTCTCAAATAGTTCTTTTCTTTCTCAAGTGTTTTTTTTTTGTTTCATTTTTTTCCTTGGTGGTAATAACCACAAAACATGCAATCTGTTGGTGTATCTCATTTTATTGCATTGCAGATTTTAGTGCTCCTGTAGTGTTGTATATAAATCACTTACACTTTTGTATGACATTTACTGTTTTCGAATTCAGCCTAAGTGGATGCATGACAAGATAATTGACAAACCTCCATTACACTGGCAAATGACTGCAATAGATACTGGCGTGCTCCACTCTGCCTTTCTTATGCCTGCCTATTGCAATCACTCAGCTGTTTTGACAGGAAAGATCTACAAACAGCAACAGTAATCACCATTGTTCATATCCAGGAACAAACTTAGAGAGATTCTGATGCTTGTTTTTGAACAGGCCAAATGCCAAGCCGATGAACATAACTTGGCATCTTATTTAATAAGGTAGAAATGATTGTGTGGGACAGATGGGGTTTTATTTCAGCAAGAATGGGTTTCATGCTGCTTTGTGTAGCTTTGGATTCACACGTGTTGTCGTGCCCAGGTGTGCTTTTCATCTCTCTTTTGCACACTTCCTTGTACATGGCTTTGCACACAGAGGTTTGCCTATTCTTATTCCCTCCACTCCAGATCTAGATTCTGCATTGCCAGGATTCATGGATTAGAGGCAATTTCCAGGAAAAGCCAAGGTGACAAAGTGCTAAAGAAATTTTTTTTTCCTCCTAAGAATGCAACTATGGAGATTTATAGACTTGTCAACACTCTTTTATTTCTTTGTTAAAGTAGGAAAAATTCTACTTCAATAACCAGCCTAGAGTTCCCCTAAGAAGAGACCTGTAATGCTCAAGGATAACATCAAGATAGGCTGCTGCAGGGATGTAAAGTAAAAGCTTAGGTTTATGATCTAGAAAATGCATAACAATGACATGTGAACTGCCCTACCAGAGTTCAGAGGACTTTGAGGAAGGGACTAAACAGCCTGAGACAAGGGGAAGAAATCCAAGGAGAATGGGAGGGAGGCTGCAGGGGGCCAGGGAAAAGACGAAGTGGAAAGGCAGTCACAATACTTAAAAAATAGGAGTTGATACAGTTGTCCCTGGGTATCTGTAGGAAACTGGCTCCAGGACATCCCCTCTCCCCAGTGGATGTCAAAATCCAAGGATGTTCAGGTCTCTTATATACAATGGCATATTTACATATAGGCTATGCACATCCTGCAGTATATTTTATTTTTTATTTTAAAACAAAAAAAGCATAAAAACAATGATACAGAATTTCAAAACAAAATAATAGGAGATTAACACCAGTTAATATATTGTGTGTTGTTATCTTCAAAGCAGTTGTTCAGATTATAAGATACAGGTGTGAAAAAATGATCAATCTAACAATGAAAGCACAAACTGTTCTTTTTGGTAAATTGGTTCTTTTTGGTAAATTGACAGGGATTAGTAGTATTTATCTGTCTTGTTTGCAGTATACTTTAAATCATCTGCTGATTACTTATAGTACCTAATACAATTAAAATGCTAGGCAAGCAGTTGTTATATTGCTTAGCAAATAATGACAAAAACTACACTTTTTAGTACAGACACATTTGATCCACAGTTGGTTGACTTCTAGGGTATGGTATCTGAAGATAACAGAGGGATGACTGTATTTGATTTTAAATTATTGGCAGTGATGTGATATGAACTCTTTCCATTGCTTGAAATTCTTAAAGTCAAAATCTGCTCTATCTGTACCTTGTGCTGGTGGCATTTGGAGGGACAATGAAATTGGAGGTGGTGACCAGCACAGAGAATATTCTGTGCAAGAAGATACCACAGACTGTGTGGCAAGATGAAGGAGTGCAGAAACTTGGCACCAGATGTCACCAGGGGAAAAACAAGGCATTATACTGGGGAGAGTACAGCACTACCGGCTTAGCAAGAAGAAAGAAAATGCCAGCTCATTCACTTGAACTTAAAGGACAAAATGACCTCAAATAATATGGTGGCTTTCAAGTCTGCTTGCCTCTTCATGTTGCCTGTAGTTCAACTCACTTGATAATCCAACTGCTCATCAGACTTTAAGACAGTTCAAAGCTAGCTGGAAATATAGAATTATGACTACAGGGTGGGGATTTAGAAGGAGTCTAATACTCAGACAGGACTTGTACATATCTGGATGTGGCTGGTAAGTGCAGATGGGAAAGTCTATTTATGTGTAGAACTGCAGAGCTTCATGTAGAAGATGTCTGCCTTACAGAGAGAATGAGGCGAGGCTCACCCCGCAATGCACCCTCAGGGATGGAAGCAGGACGGCACTGTGGAGTGCAACAGGACAATGGCCTTGCACTGGTTGTTTGGTCTCCAGAAAAGGACAGGGATCTGTGAGTAAACACATTATAAATTCTGAAATGTATTCAGGAACAATGCCTCCTGCTTGGGTAACTCAGGAAAAGAATGAGTGTTCAAAGTCAGAAAAGACAGTCTTCAACAGCTTTCAGCTGAGGATTCTGCACAGCTTTGGTTCTCTGAGAGCTGCAGAGCCCTACGGTAGCAGCCCCAGGGTGGCAGCTCAGACTGAAAGAGGACATGGCATCATCATCACAATCGGGGGAACCAATCCGGTGCCCCAGCAGCTTTGCATGTAATTCATTTAATATTCATAGAATAACATATAGGGGTAAATACTTTCACTACCCCCATTTTACAATTAAAACAGGAACTGTACAGTGAGAAGGCCTGGGGCTTTTGCAACCTGGCCAGTCTAGACCAGGATCTGCATTCCTATGAACATGCTCCCTGTGACATACCACGCTAAGCAAGAACCTCAGTGTGACCAGCACTGAGCAAGGTGTTGTGGTTGGGGATGGAGAGCAGGAAGTGAGACAAGGATTCATTTATCCTTGCTCCGTGGTAACCAGAGTAAGGACAGCATGTGGTCTTGTTTGGAATAGTACAGAGGGACAGGTAGGGTCTGTGTGTTGACATGTGACACAGAGAGTACACTGACTGTCATTCAGCAAACACTGACTGAGCATCTACACACTGTATGACATTGTTCTGAATCTTGTGGGGCTTCACTTATGAATCACACCAAGACCATACCCTCTGCTGGGTGTAGTGGCATGTGTCTAGCATCTCAGCACTCAGGAGGCTGAGGTAGGAGGATTTTTGAGAGTTCCAGGCTAACCTAGGCCACATCGTAAGTGTTTCCAAGGCCAGCCTGAGATCCATAGTAAGATTCCTCCAAAAGAACCTGCCCTCAAATAATTTTAGGGTAAAGACAGAGAAAGGTGTGAGATGTCTACAAAAGACTACATACAACCCAGAACTGTGACTTCTGAAGATTTCACATAAATGTTGTGGTCACCTGGCACTGAGAGATATTTCAGGGGGTGTCTGGAGGGAGTGTTAGAATGGCTAGTAGAGGACAGGGATAGGAATTATGTCTCACCAGAGGATTGAAAGAATAGTTTCATTCTGTTCACTTGGCATGAGTGTAAAAGATGACAATTTTTCTGAAACCTAAAACTAATCTTGTGCAACTCCTTTGACTGAGAGTTGCGAGTCTAAAGTGGCTATTTCTCTTTATAAACTTCTCCCAGACTTGCTTTACTTGCCTTTTTCTCCCATTGCTACGAAATTCAAACCCACAGAATGCACTCATCTAGTCCAGTTCATCCTTAGGCCCCTGCTCCTGAGAACGGGTGAGGCAGCACTTAGCATTCACACACATTCTTGCGTTCTTCCTCCTCTGCTTTCCCGATTATCACCTTGGACCTCTGTGAGATGCATGGAGCTGACAGAAACTCTGCTACATGCTTGAAGGCAAGGTGGCCTCTTCCAGATGATCCTCCTTGTCTAAAGCAACCAGTGCACTTTCCATCCTATTTCCTTGGTGGTCTTATTGAAGGAATTTGGCACATTCAGCACTTATTTTGAAGCATTTGCTGCCCTAGCAGCCTTGCGGTCTGCAGGTCCCTCTTCCTCCAAGCTCCATGCACTATTATTTACTGGTTCTGCCTGCATCTACCACCAGGCTAGGCAGGATCTGCTCTTTCAGCTCCTTTTGGTCCTGGCAGAATGGCCATTTCCCATTTTTAAGCCCTCTTTGACCTAAGTTGAAAGTATTTTCTTGGTTGCTTGGCTCTCTGTGATCCTCCCACCTATGAGGTTTCTGATCTCTTTCTTTTGGCATGGGGCTCTGGATACTTTTCCCAAGCACAGTATACTTTTTGTGTGTTTACCTCCCTCCATTCTCTCCCTCTAATGTTGCTTTTATCGTGCTTTCAATCTTAAAATAATTCTAGGAGAGCGTATTCTTTTTTTTTTTTTTTTGGTACTGGGGATTGAACTCATGACCTTGCACTTGCAAAGCAGTCACTTATGCCTCTGAGCTAAATCCCCCACCCAAGTGTGTTCTATTTTAATCAATATACATTTTGAGTCATCGACAGCTATTCTGCATGGACTCATTCTGTGTTTTGTCAAGGCTCATCTTGGACCTCTAACTTTAACTAAAAATAATTTTGTTCCCTAAAATTTTGATCTTCTTGCTCCCTTTACATCCCAAAACAACTGTCTTGAATTTCTACAGTATTTGTCACTGAGTGAAAGTGTTTGATGCCACCTGCATGCCTCAAGACCAATAATTCATTAAACCTCGGTAGATATTGTTGAAAAAGTAATTAATTCAAGTTATAGATGGATAGTTCATAACAAAAATCCTCACTATTTATTATTGGACTTAAAATCCTCCACAATTTATAAAGATGGATGCATAGCAAGACCTGTGTGTGTGTGTAGGTTCTTGGGATTTAACCTCATTTGTCCTCAGCTCTTTTAAACATTTTTTAAATCTGGAGACAGAGTCTTGCTAAATTGCTAAGTTGCTCAGGCTGGATTTGAAATTAGTGATCCTCTTGCCTTGGCCTCCCAGAAAGCAGGGATTACAGGTGTGTACCACCATACCTGGCTCTATATTTTGTTTTAAAAGTTTATATATGCACAAAAAATAACAAAAGAAATTATAAATTTATAATATCAAACTTTTCACAGTGTTTCTTTAATTGAGGGATTTATGATTAATTATTGTTTTCTCCTCTTGGCCAATAGATTGTTCATGGTTTTCATATAGAAATAGTATTTTAAGAGAAAACTTACAGTCAGTGCCATTCAAACATGCTCAAACCTCACATTTATATTTTATTACATCTTTCTTTGTCATCTTCTGTTTAATTCACAGTTACTTCTTGGAGAAGCATTGGTATAATGTCAAAAAATTCAATAAACAAATATATCCCAGCAAAGGACATTGACCATATCCCGGATGACTTGTGAGAGCACCTGCCCCTGTGGAGAGAAGGCTAAAATAGGCCGATGAAAATTTAGAGGCTCAGAAGCTAAACTAGGGATTTGAGAAATGATCTAAAAAATGAGATAGCTCTACCTTTTCCCTATTGAAATAAAACTTCAAGCTCTTACACATTTATTGAGGACTCTTTGAGAACTAGAAACAACTCTGGTATTGTCTTGCCCTACTGTAACTTGTATATAAATAAGGCAGACAAAATAAACAAGTTTACTAAGAAAACAGTATACATATATACTGTTTAAACAGAGTATGGTAATTTAATTATGGCTGCTCTTTTTGTATCAAGAATAAAATGAGTCTGCAGTAAATAATTTCACTGTCCTTAGAGGTTTATTAAATACGAATTTAAAGGTCTGAGGCATATTTAGGTAATTGGATGTTCTGGTTGCTATGAAGGAGATAGTGGGAGGGAATTTCTCAGCTAGAGTCATCAAGAAGCCCTTCTGTCAATGTGTGCCGTGTGTGTAGTGAGCAAGTCACGCGGGGCTGCGGGGGAGACCATTTCGGGAAGAAGGGATGTAGCAAATGCAAATGTCTCAAGGCAGGAAGGAGCCTGGCCTAGTTCAAGAATGCAGAAAGCAGGCATGAGGAGGATTATGAATTGGTGGCCCTGGTGGGAGGATAAAGAGGGTAGCAAGAAGGGTCAGCTTATACCGGGCCTTAGGTCTCACGGAGAAGTTTGGGGTTTTCCTCAGAGTGGTGGGTAGCAGTAGGATGGCATTATGGTTTAGATCTAGAGTGTTTCCACAGAGCCTCATGTATTCAGTGATGGCTTTTGGAAGGTGATTGGATCATGGGGGCGCCATACTCATCAAGGAACTTATCCATGGATGAATCTGAATGAAATGTTCTATTAGGAGACAGGCCTGGTCAGGAGAAGTGGGTTGCTGGGTCATCTGAGGCAGGACCTGGTAGGACTTATCCGTTTCCCTGGCTCCTTTCTTTTCTCCTTCTTGGCCAGCAAGATGTGAGCCCCGCTCCTGTGAGACCCTTCCATCATGCCCTTCCTGCCTGCAGCAGCTGCCTATGCACTGAATCCTCTAAAGCTGTGAGCCAAAACGAACCTTACTTCTCCAACTTGTAGGTGTCAGGGATGGTGTCCTTGTGGTGGAAAGTGACTAAAAAAAATGGCTTTTATGCAAAAGTGCAGCAAAACAACTTCTACCTGAAAAACAGAAATTAGCTGGATTGCCATGATTACTATCTCACTGTCTTCCCCCTAACTTTCAGAATTTCCCAGATTTATGACAGGGAAAGAAAGAACTCCTACTATTCTTTAAACAGTGTACCTTTTAAACTTAGCTATAGATAATTTTAAATTTCACTGATCCTCTTTTGGGTCATTCTTACACAAGGTCAGGTGGTTTATGGTAAAGTTAGGTCCTGAGTAGTTTCTGAAATGGAATCTTTCTTTCTCTGAGTGTTATATGATTTTTCACTGTGTATGAAAGTATTTCATGAGAGCCGGGGTTTAGCTCAGTGGTGTAAGTGCCTGCTTGGCAAACGCAAGGTCATGAGTTTAATCCCCAGTACAAAAAAAAAAAAAAAGAAAGTACTTCATGGGTTACTCTATGGGGCTCCCCTGATGAAAACAAAGTTAAGATTCAGTGAATAACAATTCTATTTTAAAACAGAAAAGCAGATAGGTTTGAGGGCAGTTGTTATTTTCACAGAAGACTGCAAGACAAAGTTGAATATTAAGCAGTTTCTAGTATTAAAAATTCATACAATGGGGTTCAGGGTTCTTATATATAGATTTAAGGGGAACTGAGCTATATCATTATTTCTACTTTGGAAACTTTCAGGTGGTTTAGGAAGGTTCAGAGATTTAAAATTAAAAACGTTTAGTTTTCTAATGTGTTTTAACAATTATTTTGAGAATAAAATAGTTTATACTTATCTGTATTTTGTTTTCTTTATGAATGAAATGATTATGTGAGCTTTTAGCTCTTGTATTGCTGATTACCACAATAAAGCAATACAACCCTGGTTCCTAGTCCTAAGAAATCTGGTCCTATGTTTAAGCAGACTTCTAATTTAATTATGGTTGCTCTTTTGGTATTAAGAGCACAATGAATCTGCAGAAAATTATTCTACTGCCCTTAGAGGTTTATTAAGTACTAATTTAAAGGTCTGTGGCATCTTTAGGAAATTAAATCTGGCTGTAAAGCTTTCCACTTCCACTCTGCTCTGTGTGGTTTAGAACAAAAGGAGCTGACTCATCTCTGTATATAGTAGGCTTTAATTGTCTAGATGAGCACTGGCAAATGGATTTCTTTTCTCATGCCTGCCTTCTCCACCGGTTGTGGTTGCAGCAAATATTATATCGAAGAGGTTTCTGCATTTGCGTTCTGATCTGTGGGAGAGGTGGAGTGCTGTGGGAACAAATTTTACCACAGCCGGGGACAGCTGCGCATAGCTGGGAGCCCTGAAGCAGAGCTCACCCCAGGCTTTTGCGTTGGTGGGTTTGTTTGCATCGCGAGTAGACTGTCTTTATTAGGACCACTGCTTGTATTTTAGAAACTAGTAACAACAAGGTGGTGTACTCCAAAGCGCACCACGCTGACAATTAGCAAAATTTGTTTTTGTTTAACTGAAGCAGTTTACAAGTAGACATTCTCGCCTGAATTCTGCCTTTAAAACAAAAGCTTCTGAACCTTTGATGTGGGCTTGTTTTGATAGTTGTGGACCAAATAATATCTAGCTCCACCAAGATGCCTATTTTAATCCCCATGAGTATGACAGGTTGCATATCAAAGGGAAATTAAAGTTGCCAATCAGGTAACTTTGAGGTGGTGAGATTATGCTGGTTTGTCCAACTTCCCATATTTTCCATACCAACATTTGTGATTGCCCATCTTTTCAAAATTATAGCCATCTGAATGGTACCATTTCATTGTAGTTTTGATTTACATCTCTTTGATAGCTATAATTTTGAGTGTTTTGGAAGAAAAAACTCCAAAAATTCAAGTTTTATATGTATTCCTTAGTATTTTCTATGTATAAAACCATGCCATCTGTAGAGATAATTTTATTTTTTTCTATTCTAGATGTATTTCAATTTCTTGCCTAATTGCTTTGACTAGAATATTTAGGATAGTGTTAGAAGTGTGTGACATCTTTGTTCTGATTTGAAGGGGGAAATTCAGTCTTTCACTATTAAGTATGATATTGAATGTGAATTTTTGTGAATGTTTTATATCATGTTAAGGTAATTTCTTTCTGTTTCTAGTTTTTTGAGCCTTTTTTAAATCATTAGAATAGTATTAGATTTTGTTACATCTTTCCAGGTTTTGAGATGATGTGATTTTTTTCTGTATTCCTTTACAATGGTTGTATTAGTCATCTTTCTTATTAGCGGGACACAATACCTGACACCTAAAAATTAAAGGAGGAGAGGTGTATTTGGCTCACTCTTTTAGAGTATTCAGGTATTCAGTCCATGGCTGGCTGATTTCTTTTCTTTTTCTTTTTTCTTTTTTTGCGGTACCAGCGATCAAACTCATGAACTTGCGCTTGCCTGGCAGGCATTTATGCCACTGAGCTAAATCCCTGGCCCAGCTGGCTGATTTCAAGGCAGAAACTGTGGCAGAAGGGAGTGGCAGGGAAAAACTGCTTCTTTATGGTGCATGGGTAGCAGAGTCCAGGGAAAGAGTACCAGCAAGAGACAGACTCCCTGAGTGGACACTCTCAGTGACCCACCTTCTCCAATTGGGTCTCACCTTTGGTTAGCACATTCAACTATCAGTATCAGTGGATGAATGTGAGTGTCTTTAGTTGTGCTGTTGTGCTTGTTTGATGTCTTCCATTGATTCAACATTTTTATGATTCGTGGTCATTTGAACTTTGAGGAAGAGCCAGAAGTTGCATGGTACCAGATCTGGTGAGTAAAATGGCTGAGGACACGCTAGAGTGTTTTTACAAATCTGCTTTTCAGATGGATGGCACCCAGCAGCAACAATCACTACATTTTTTTATCACACCTTGTTAAAATATTCACAAAATAAGACTGCCAGAACTGCTTCAGAAAGTATCAAGAAAAATGGGATAAGTGTGTTTGAGAAAGAGGGAATGTTTTGAGAGAAGTTAACAGCAACATATTTTTTAGTATAATATTTAAAAAAATTAAACACATTGTTGATCAGCCCTTTTATAATCTTACTTACATTTTTGAGCTTTTTTGACCAATCGATACTCATATTTGTGTCCCAAATTGTTAATATGTATATATATGTAAATATATATGTATATGCACATTTATACAGAAAATGCACACACATGTACACACAACATATTTGGGGTGGGAAAAATCCAAAATTCTTGTTGCTGAACCTTGCAAGTCTTTCTTGTAAAAACAAAATCATTTTTAAAACCCACATTTTAAAGTAACTAATTCAAACAAGGACTAGACAAAGAATAATAGTTTATCTCCTGCAGAGAAGCCAGGCTTTTTAGCATTTCCTAAAACCATTAGCATTAGCTCACATAAATAATAATAACTCCACTGATGAATCAGTTAAGTCATAGCTATAATATTTTACAGAAAAAGATATTCTTAAAAATTATTACTGGAATATTAAATGATCTGTCCTTATACAAATTATCAACTCTGCAAGATCTTAAAATGATGAACAAATATGACCCTTAATCATTTTACGGCTTTCTAAAACTTATCCTCTAACATATTGACCTGTCTTATATGAACTTGTATTTCCCTTTGTCTTGACCAATAGTCTTTGGTTCATTCTAACCTGGTTGTGGTATTAAATATCCTCTTACTTGTTTCAAAATAGCTGTCAAAATGTCTGCCTGTAGCAGCTGGCTTTTCCTTCCCCTGCCACCTGCATTACCTTACTTTTCTTCACCTAAGAAAATGGAAAATTTGACTGTGGATGGTTTGGTTTTGCGTTTTCTTCAGCAGGGAACATTTGATGTGCCTAACCTGGTTTCTTTTTCCAACTAGAGGCCTTGGGCAATAGAGCAGGATAGAATGTGAAACTTCTGACAAGTTGCGACTAAATTTTAATGCAATGGGAAAACCCGGGCAAGGGCTTAAAAAAAAAAAAAAAACTCCTTTGGGGAAACTCAAATTCAGGTTGAAAGGACAGGCAACCTGCTTTGAAATTTAAGTTTCACCTTACTATAACCAGAAATCCTACCTTCAACTAATAGTATAACTTTTCAAGAAGTAGACTGTGAAAGAAAAACTGGTAAATGATAAATGTAAGTCTTTGTTTTACATGTGTCTGGGTGCATATGTGTGCTATATAATGCATATACTTGTGTTTATAAATTGTTTACATGGTACCTGTAGTCATCAGCATTCTCATTGCTGGGACCAAATACCAGTCACATATAATTTATTTTATTATTATTTTATTTTAAAGAGGGTAAAACAAAACAACAAAACAGAACAAAACAGATCAGAACAAAACAAAACAATGCAAGTGACACAGGATTGCAAAGCAAGGTAACAGGAGATCAACAGTGGCTACCATAATGTCTCTTGCTTTCTTTGAAATAGTTATTTATATCTTCACACACAATGAATTCAAACAAAACAAAGTAGTTTAAAATTGATCAAAACAGAAGAATGAAAGTATTACAGGTCTTCAAAACCAAACAGTAGGAAAATCAACAATGGCTACCATAATGTCTCTTGTTCCCTTCAAAATAGCCAGACACACATAATTTAAAGGAGGCATGGTTTATTTGGCTCATGGTCTCAGGGTGTCAGTCATTGATTAGCTGGCTTCGTGGAGGAACATCATAGCTGAAAGGCATCATGGGGCAAAGCTGCTTATTTCATGGTGGACAGGAAACAGAACAGGGAACACCACTGGAGAGAAAGGGTCCAGAGACTATGTACAGTACCCAGGGTCACACATCCATGGCCCATGCAGTCACAGCAAGAGGTGTGCTTTACTAATCCCCAAGGTATCTCTCAAGCCAATCAAGTTGGCAATTAAACTTAACCTTCACAGTACCAAATGAATTTAAAAATAAAAGAGCATGCATTAATTGAGAACAAATTGCTCTTTAAGCCACACAACTTAATCAAATTTTTAAAAGATAAAATAAAAATGTAGTTAGGCTATTAAAAAATATTTTGCCTGTGTGAGCCATTTAGGATATTTTTGGTGCTTAAACCCTGAAGTATAATAACTGTTGAGATGTTTTTTTGTTTGGCAAAAGCAATGCTTTGGGACATTGACTTGTGTTTGTCTTTTGTCACAGGATTTGTGGACAATTTGAAGATAACCTTGTTAAAAATTAAATTAGATGGCTATAAATAAGTAATTATAAATGCAAGTGATGTAAGATATCTGAGTTGTTTATAATTGTTACTAATTATTTGCTAAATATAAATTCAAGTACTCCTGGCTTCTTAAAATCTACAAATAATTATGTATTTGGATATGTTAAATGTTTGTTTTGTCATAAATGATCGATACACAGATAAATACACACTATGTCAGGTACAATCAAGTGATACTTGATCTTTTAATAAGTCTGAGAGACAGTAAGTATCTAGAAATGAAGGAAAACATAAACCTTGATAGAAAACTTATCAACATTGACCCATGGGGCTGTATAGTCAGTGGCTCAGAGGCTTTTGTGCTACTTGGCACCAGTCTTGAAAATGGCAAATGTAAAATAGCTGTGGATTTTATCTTGGTCAAAGTTGCTCTGAAGAATCTTGAGCACAGCTGCATTAAATCAGAGTGAAATTTCAGTTACAGAAGGCACTGTATCACAATAAAATTATTTTTTATCCTTTTCCATTTTGTTTTGTTTGAGACAGGGTTTCCTTATGTACTTCAGTGTGGCCAAGGCCGGGCTTGCATTCCTGGTGATCCTCCTGCTTCAGCCTCCAGAGCACTGGGATTACAGGTGTGTAGCACCATGCCCAGCAGAATGATCATTTTCTAAATCACATGTAACTACTAATATTCCTCAAGGGAGCTGCTAGGTAGCACAAGCACTTCCCTACCCAAGCAAGTCATAACAGAGATCTCTAAACGGGCCCAGTTGTCTCTAGGCTCTCACTGTCTTTTTCACATAGACAAAACCCAAACTTTCTTGACAAACAAAAGAATCTTGAACTCCAGATTGGCTTTCAGTGAAGCCCTGGAATGGCATCTAAGGTCCTAAAGTGGCTCATAGAAGTCCTAGTCCATAGGGTTACTTTCATAAGTAACCCTAAGGATGAAGGAAAGAATCGAAGAGGCCTGGAGCACACCAGAAAACTAAATGGGAAGACAAGGTCACAATTAATCTGTTCTTAAATAATGTTCTCTCTTCACCTCCCCTCCCCTCCCCTCCCCTCTCCTCTC
>PVLA01012297.1:0-45763 GCA_004027455.1 Hydrochoerus hydrochaeris | reverse complement strand
TATCTCTTTTAATCATTTTAGGTTTGAAGTTCACATTGTTTGCAAATAGAATAGCTACCCCTGCTTTTTTCTGGGTTCCTATTGCATCAAATACTGTTTTCTATCCTTTGACTTTTAATCTGTGAGTTTCCTTTGGGTCAGATGTGTTTCTTGTATACAGCATATTGTGGGATCATGTTTCTTGATCCATTCTGCCAACCTACTTCTTTTGATAGGTGAATTGAGGCCATTTACATTTATGGATATCACTGATATGTACTAACTCAGCTTTGCCATGTTATGTTCCAGTTGTTTCTGCTTTTCCCCTTATTTAATTGCTTATCCTACCTGGTGGTTTCTTTCTGTTGTTTTCTGGGGATTGTGGTCATTTTTATCTCTGTCTAGTATGTCTTTCAGTACTCTTTCTAGGGTTGGTTTGGTGAACATGAATTTCTTCAGTTGTTCTTTGTCATGGAAGTATCTTGTTTCTCCATTAAATTTGAATGAAAGTTTTGCTGGGTACATCAGTCTGGGTTGAAAGCTGTTTTCTTTCAGGGCTTGAAATACCTCACTCCAAGCTCCTCTTGACTTGAGGGTTTGCGCTGAAAAGTCTGCTGTGATTCTTATGGGCTTTCCTTGATAGATGGTTGTGTCTTTTCTCTAACAGCTTTTAGTATTTTGTTTTTGTGCTGTATGTCTGATATCTCAATTATTATGTGTCTGGGTGTGGATTTATGTTGATTGTGACTGGTGTTCTATATGCCTCACTTATCTGCATATCAGATTTTTTTCCCTATGTTTGGGAAATTTTCTTCTATTACTTCTGTGAATATTTTGCCTATGTCATTTGCATTGACTGCTGCCTCTTCATTGATGCCTATTAATCTTATATTTTTTTGTTGGCATCAACTTGAAGCTGTTAGATTGTCACATCATGCTGCTTTGTTACTTTTAAAAGTTCTATCCTTTCATGGTCACTAATTGCAATACTGTCCTTGAGGTCTGAAATCCTATCCTCAGCTTCATTTTAATGGTTTTGCATGCTTTGAATAGAATTTTTTGTTTCTTGGATGTCTCTTTGAGTTTGTTTCATGGATTCCTCTTGTTTTCTATATTGTTCATTCAAGGTTTCAATCAGTTTCCCATGCTCCTGTACTTTTTTCTCTATTTCTTCTTTAGCTGCATTCAACAACTCCTTTACTAAGGTTGTTATTTCTATCTTTACATGGGAGAGTACTTCTAATTTGATTTCCTCTATAGCCTCATGGAATTGTTTTTTTTAATTTCACTTGCTATATTTTCAGAGATTTCCAGTGTGTTACTTTTGGAGTCCTCTATTTCAGTGTCTGCTGTACTTGCTCCTGGTGATCTAGATGTTTTTTGAGGTTGCATTTTGCTTTTTTATTGGCCTTTTTTCCCTTTTGAGTTAGTGTTTGGTCCTTCAGTCTCGCTAGTGTCAACTGATGGTATTGTGTATCTTGGGGTCCTAATGTAAGGTTGATGTTTGTCCAATTTCTAGGTCCTGCAATGAAGAGGTGGGCCAGTCACCTGACTTCCTACTGCGGGGCCTGTTGGGTGAATCCTATATTCTTCCTGGGCTGACAAACCCAATAGTATTGATGTAGGTCAACTTTTAGTCCTTGCTGTTACTTTATCTTCAGGTTATTCCAGGTCACCAAATCTCCCTGTCTATAGTGTTTGTGTTGGCTGAGGCTGTACTGTGTCCCTATTGTGTGTCTGTGTGCCTCATAAACCCTTTTGATATTCTTCAAGTTGGGGGAGTCCTTCTTGGCACACTCCTCACTCTGCCTGATGTTTTCTGTGTGTAGGAAGGGGTCACCCACACTCTTTTCAGACTCACCAAGGTCTTATAGTTAGTTGGAGGGGGCTTTACTAGTGGCTCCATTTACCCACTGTTCACCTCTATTTTAGGGGTGTACTCATCACACTGACTGGAGCCTGCTGAGATCTTCTGTTTGGGTGAGGCAGAATCTCCCTTCAAGCTAGCACAGTTAATCTGCTGTTGTCCAAGATTTGCCTGGGAGTGAAGTTCCAAGTTTGCCCTGTGCTCTGGGATGGTGCCGCAGAGTGCGGTTGGATTCTGGGCCCTACTCGCTGCTTGGAGTTCACTGGACATGGCCTGATTAGGGCCACCAATCCCTCTCCTGCCTCTTAGGCTGGTTCCAGACACAGGGTGTGGTCTTACCACTTGGGAGCAAAGTTTCCAGTTTGCCCCGTGTGCTAGGATGCGCCGCAGTGTGCCGTTACAACACCTGAATCAATGGGTTTTTAAAGAAAAGTCAGCTAGTAAGTATGTTAGGGTTTGTGGGTCATATGTGTTCTGACAACTTTATTTTTTTGTTGTCAATTGAAAGCAGTCAGAGACATAATGTTAGTGAAGGTGCTCAGTAGTGTTAGAATAAAAATTTATTTAAAAATTAGGTGGTAAGCTAGATTTGGTCTACCTATCAAATAAATCAGGCCATATTTTGCTAACACTTGATATATTTGATTTCCTATAGTAGAAGATGCTTGGTTTTATCTTAAGCTGCAAACAGCCTAAGTTACATGTCTGTCTGGTCTTCACATTAGATCATCAACTCATGGCTTCTTTATGTCTTTCAACATTATTGTTTAAAGTAGCTGGGACAATTGTATTGTCTGGAAATTATTAAATTTGATTCTTTTCCTGGGTCTATCATCCTTGTATGTTTCCAAGAACAGCCAAAATCCCTAAAAGTCACTGTTTAATTAAGGTATCAGTATTAAAAGTCTCATTTGGAAAAATGTAGCAGTGGCATTCAGACACACAATTTAGCTGAGATATCAAATATTAGAGGTAAATCTCAATTGCAGTAATCAGAAAGATGCAGTAATCAGAAGGGAGCAGTAAGTGATGCACTTACTGCTAAGCTTTTGTGCCATTATAAGTTTGAAGAGACTGAGCCCCCAGGGTTTTAAGTGATGTACATGGAACCCAAATCTGTCAGAATCCAAGCCAACACTCTGAAAGATCACGTTGGTTGTGGTGCTGACTTTGCATGTCCTTGAACATGCAAATCAACCACTCTAAAACTCACTTTCTAATTGGGTCAGTAAGGCTTTGACCTTGTTGGTCTTTACAATCCCTTCAAATGTTCTCACTGGAAGTGACATTTGGTCAGGGAAACAGATGTGCCTGAGCAGGTGCTAGACTCTGCTGGGTTCTGGTGACACAGATATTTTTATATTTTCTTCCTAGAAACAAGAGTTGCATTTCTTATAGAACACCATATACCTGACAACTCTATAGAAAAGAACAATTGCTGTAAGGACAAACATATTCTTACTAGAAGGTATTATGAACCACACAGTTTCCATATAATATTAACTCTTTTATATAAACTTGTATATATAGTAGCATTTATGGCTAATTAAAATAAATTTCCCTAAACTTTGGGTGGGAAATGTCATTTGGGAGGAAAGGGCTAGGGGAGAATTCAGAGTATATACAGTAGTTGTAATTTTTATTTTTAAAATTTTTCATGTGATAATTGGAAATAAAGTCCCAGTTAATACTAACCATGAGTTTCACTGTGGGAGTTAGTAAGCAGGAAAAAATACAGTTATTTGGGCCACAGCTAATCTATGCAGGAATATCGACTGCAAATAACAGAAGCTGAATGTAAACAAAAGGGAATGTATTAGAATAGGATGACATCATATAGAATTAGAGGATTCACAGAGTTTAAGAGAAGTGGGCGGCTCGGCTTGGGGATGAGTTAGCATTGAAGATGGGGGAAATGTAGCAACCATTTTATATCTAGAATGATCTAGGTGAAGATCCTGGCAACATTTTCTTCTATTTATTAATTGATAAAACTAAAAACCTAGGAGGGATCCCCCATTAGTGGTTCATTCACATTCAAGTTTCCGTCACATGACAAAGAAAGAAAAATTGTTCCCATGTTAGCTTTCCTGATGAGATAAAGTCTTTAGGATTGTCCTACTACCAAGACTGCTCTCAAATGGGTCACAATCTGAAAAATGGACCGGGGACAAAGAAATGGACAGGCAAATATACAAGTGTCTTCTACTAAGAATATTACCTAAAATAAGTAATTAATAAATGAACTCATTACCTCTTCTTGGATTTATCCAGATAAATGCCACAGTTTAATTCCAGTGATAGCCTGACTTTTCTAATCAACCAAATCAGATTTCAGATAATTACCTTTCAGTATTTCAAATTTTATTCCTAAAATGCAAGTTAGAGTCCTAGTTTCTCTGTCCCAAATAGTGGGAAGATGTAATTATGTACTATTAATCACCTGCTATATCAAAATGGGTGGGAAAGTCAAGGAATGTAATAGTTGAGTATTGCTGTTATGATGATGTAAAATTTGATTTTCATTATATGAAAACCCTAGTGAAAAGTGACTGTCTGTCCCACCACTCCAGGAAAGTTGCAATTGGACAGGTGTGCTGTGATAGCAGATGTTTTTATTCCATTTACTGCATAATCCCCTTGAATAGAGCTGAGTGAGTTTAACAAATTTAGTAGTATTCAGTGAGATCACATTTGTCTTAGTTACTTTTCTCTCACTGCTTAGACAAAATACTCAACACTCAAAGTGAAGAAAGAAAGAGTTTATTTAACTCACAGTTTGTGGAGGTTTCAGTCAATAATCAGCAGGCTCCAAGGCGGGGTGGCAGGGCACAAGGGGAACCATTCACATTCACAGCAGTGGAAGACAACAAAAGCAACAGGAGCAAAGTGAGGGAGAGCAAGGTTCTTTTCCTCCCTTATATGGTAAGCAGGCTGCCCACCCTGGGGCTGGGATAGCACTCACACCACCTCCTTTTGCACAGGCTCAGGATGTTTACAAAGTGAGGACTCTGGCCCCTTGCTGAGTCACTTAGTTAAACTTCTAAACTTCTCAAATTGACCCAGTGAATCAACCACTGTACCAGCATGGACCATGAACAGCCACTGTAGGGCATGTCTTCTATAGCCCAGGATGTACAAGCGCTGAGTTACATAGTTAAGTTTCTAAACGTCTCAAGCTGACAGAATGAATTAACCATTACAACATTTGTTGACAAATCAGCTCCTACACTGAAATACAAATCTTCCAATAATTTATCACTTTATGAGTATCTACAGTGTCAGGTAGGAAGCTAACCGTGGGGTATTATGAGAATGAAAACATCAAGGTTTCAATACTAGTGAAAAATTCATTCTAGCTGTGGAAGCAGACAAGGATGTTAAGGATTGTGAGAGAATCCCATGCTAAGTGTGTGTTGGGTGCTATGAAAACTGGGAGTGGGCTCTTCATTTAGTGTGAATTCCAAGGCAGAGTTACTAGAGTCCGAAGTATTACCAAAACATAGCAGGATAGCTTCCAAAGGCATTTCCTTAATTGGCAGCTCTCCTCACAAGAAATATGGCTTAACTAACTGCCCCTTGGGCGCTCCCCAGACCTACTGACTCAGCTGCTCAGGAGACAGGGCCCAATAGTCCATGTCATGAGTAATTCTAGTGCCTCAAGTTTAAGAGTCTCTGACACATCCAAATGGCTGAGAGTACAGTTGTTCCTGGTTTTGATTCTCATTCATAGTTGCACCGGCTCAGTTTCCTTTTCTGTAAAATAGGCACCTGAATAGTGCGTAGGCTCTGTTAAGGTCAGATGAGCTTGACGGTATGGCTAGAGTAAGCTCTGCATTGCAGTTAAGTGTTGATGCATTCCTAGCATGATAAATCTATAACAGCACTGCAGACTTCTCACAGCTGATCCCCACTGACCGAAGAAGACTCATTCAGTGAAATGGCGTAAATACGCATGGGTAAGTTGAACATGGTGTGACTTCGTTAATGAAAATAAAAAGATTCTGGGTGACATGGAAATTGTAGATAGTGAAATTAAAATATAAAGTATATCTCTTGTCCAAGCAGTCCTAGTTTTGTGAATCTTTTTGACAACAAAAAAATTCTCCTGTGGAAACATAATTAAAATGTGTTCCTTGTGCCTGGCTTTTGGAGGGGTTAATAGGGAAAGAAAAAATAGAGGAAAAGGAGTAGAAAGAAAAAATCACTGGGAAAAATCTCACAAGAATGATTTGAATTGCCTTTATCAGCTGGTTGGATTGAGTGTAGTATATCTGTAATATAGAAGGTTATGTAGCTCTTGAAAAGATAGTTTTCTCCCATGGGAGGGTGCCTGTGATGGCACCACGTCAGAAAAAGGAAGTTGCAATGTACAAGGTCTGGTCTTAAAAAAACATGCTGCATGTTTCAATATAAAAAAATTATTACCATAAATTAAAAATTGCCATTAATTCTCCTTGCTATGAATGCATGGATCCCATCCCCTTTTTTTTACATGCTGAAGCAGTTCTAGAAGACCTCTTTCATGAATATCTTTAGTTGCGTTGTCCTGGCTGCCTCCATGTCCTGAACTGTTCTAAAATGTTCACCTTTCCTGGTTGTTTTGACACTGGGGAAGAGCCAGAAGTCACATGGTGCCAGATCAGGTGAATGAGGTAGTTGAGGACCCACTGAGTTTCTACAAGCCTGCCTTTCTGAGGAATGGTGCCAGGAGCAGGGTTATCTATCTATCTATCTATCTATCTATCTATCTATCTAATTTCAATTGCACTTCTGAAAGAGTTCTTCCAGAACTGCTTCAGAAAGTGGCCAGAATAATGGATAAGTGTGTTTAAAGTGAGGTGGAACACACTGAGGGGAATTAGCAGCAATGTGTCTTTTTACTGTGATAAACATTTAAAATTTAAGCTTTCACCATGTGATTTGATTACTCCTTTTAGTTTACACTATGCAGCTGGACTTAGGAAGCAAACCAAACCTTTCTACAGGATTATTGTGTTCCCTTGCATGTTAAGAAGTTTGAGCACAGGATTAATAGGCGGCTGAGGGCTTAGTGGGTAATTGCCACTCATAGCCAATAGATTGAGTTTCATACTCGAGAGTTTTTGAGACCTAACAGGGTGGGATAAATTTAGCCATGATAACATAGATTTTGTGTGAGTGCCCTGGGGCAGATCAATCCATCTTTTTGTGTTGTAAATCCTCTTTTTGCAAAATGTGATAATTTGGGTTAAGTTAACCAATCAGATCTGCCCTTTTTCCACTAAGGGAAACTAAGAACATGAATGAGATAAAAAATACAAAGGCTTTTAGATTCCTTAAAAATACCCTACACAAATTACATATGTTCCATGTGATGTGCTGTCCTGACTACATCGAATGCTATAATTCCATGGTAATCAGAGTTCAGGAACTTTCAACTGTGTTTTCTTTGAGCTTTCTGTCTATGAAAATATTTTGCAGTGCATACATGGTGGCAAATGTGTGTGTGGCACCTCAATCATAGTCACCTAGCAATTCAATCAGTAATCAGCTAGTGTGAAGATGATGTAAGTAACTTATTACAAGAAAGCATGCTTAGAATTTATTGCCTTATGTCCTAGCAAATGTGAAATAGAGGCAAGCTCCCTCTGTAATACCTTGAAGTCATTTCAGAGGTAATAGATTAGTCAGCTTCACTTCGCAAGCAAGCTGTGTTGATCATTTGTCATTTGTAGGTGGACGTTTTCCCTTTACTTCATTGCCTCCAAATGTGGATGAAACCCATGGGAATTCCAGCTTCAAGAACTATCTGATCAATTCCAAAATTCTAAAAGTTGGGCCAGTGATAAAGGACTGTGGTATACATTTGTCAGTGTTCTGATTGTTCCAAAAGACAAAAGTTTTGTTTGCAGGAAGAAACAGCTTATTGGCTAATGTAAGAGAAAAGTTCAGAGTAATCTTTAGGCATGGCTAAATCCAGGTCTTTAGATTTTTATCATTAGGGATTTGTTGGTACCTCTTGTCTTTGTTTTCTTCTGTTTTGACTTAATTTAGGGTTTTGAGTCATTGCAGCAATAAAGCCTTAGCAGTCCAAGACCTACATCCTATAAGAATAGAAACTCCACCATAAAAAACATTTCTTTCACATAGTGCTTTCATTAAAATCTTAAGGTTGTGTCTTATTGGTTTGGCTTGAGTACAAGCCAGAGTCAAAGATGGTACCCAGGTTGAAAAACATTCAGACTGATTATGCCTTACTCATATGACTACTCCTGGGGTAAGATAAATGTCTCCGGCCCTGCACAAACCACAGGACTAAATTAAACGGGATCTCTTTCCAAAGAGTAAAAGACAGACTAGTACCAAAGAATAGAGAATGGAGGAGGGGCAGCAGAATAGGGGATGAGTGACCACAAATAAAACCCACCTTTCCAGGGAGGATGAGGATAGCAAGACCATGGACATCAAAGTTCATTCATTTTCTGAGCATTTCCTTCAGTAGGGTCTCATGAAATAATCAAACTGTAACCACTGAGAATGTGACAGAGCCACTAAGAGCATGACGGAGCCACCAGCACTTCCTGTTCTGTGCATCCTTCAGAAAGGGGTTACATAGCTCAACCCAGGCCATCACTCACATCCAAAAGTATTACAAGGTCCTTGCATTTTATTCTCCTGATAAAACTAAAAGTACCAGTGATCCCTGTACAGTATTCTAAAAGGGAAGAGAAGACCAAGTTTCACTGAGAACATTTGAAACCAGAAAAGACTGTTAAAAGAGAGCTTGAATATAAGGGTAATTATATTTTAAAAACCTAATTGAGGTGAGAAAAATGGTAGCATTAAATTTTAATACTAGGGAAATGGGCTCTGTCAGATGGTATAAAGTGGTACAACTTGTAAAGTTGTGCTAGTGCGTTTAGACTTTAAATTCATCCTAAGTACCATAAGAACCACTTTACATCAGGCAGGTCCAAACTAAAGAGGGAAGTAGTTTAAGTTCCAGGAGGAAAACCATAGCTAGGAGCAATGTTTTTTCCCCTGTACAGACTGTTTATTGCACAGCGAACCTCAGGAACCAAAAGGTTTCTTTCAAAGCTGAGAGATTTATGTCTATGCACAATGCTAGATTTTAATTCTTTCTCTTGGAAGATGCATAGACGAATAAGAGAGGTTGGAGAAAGATGAAAAACCTAACCTGAGTATCAAAGAAAAAGCTGAATCTAAAATTTAATATATTGGCTCATCTTCTAACTAAATAAAGATCCAGATACATGCTTATTGTCAGGGTGGGCATTTCTGTAGTTGGCATTTCTCTTTGAAAGACTTCTCCTTCAAAGTGGATAATATTTTAAAAATCTAGAGTTCCTGACCTGTCTGTTCTCTGGTGGCTTTAAAGAGAGACCTGTATAAAAACCTACACTGTGTTCTCAGGGTGCTTTGCTTATACTCCATCACAGAAATTAATTCCCTCACTCCCTTGCTCATTAATTCATTTGAGAAATACTTGCTGAACACCAGCTATGTGTCAAGGCCAGGGGCTCATTGGGGTGCAAGACAGACAAGGCAGTGCTCTGCTGCAATAGGATTTTTTTTTAAAGTAAATGAATAGATAAGCTAATTATAGAACAGCAGGCCCAATCTTGTAGTGTTAATTTTAAATAGGAAAAGGTGAAGGCTGGTTGTCTGTTCTAGATTGAAAAGAGATATAATCAAATGCAAATTGAGAACTTTGATTTAATCCCAAATTATCAAATGAAAAGCATTACTTTGAAAGAACTGAGGAAATTTGAATATGGTCTAGGTGTCAGAGGCTCTTAATGAAGTGAGTGTGTGTATACACGCATGCGTGTGTTTGTGTGTATGTGTGTGGGGTTATGAAGAAAATAGTGGGTTTTTTTAGTTCATAAACTCAATTGTAAGTGTCAGTCATGATAGATTGAAGGGGAAAATGTTAAGATAGTTGCATTTTTTCAAAGCATTCAATATTAAGCCAGGCAAAGAAATATGTTAAAATAATGACTATTTTTAAATCTTATCGATGAGTCTATAGGGTTTCATTATAATACTCTCATTCTTTTTCTATTTGCTTGACATTTTTGTATTGAATGTACCCCACATCTGTGATCCTATGTGAAATATAAGCAAGAGGCTGCATTTAAGTGACAGTAATAGCCACATTGAGGCTGGATAGTCAAAAAAGGTCATGGGGACTGAGTTTCAACCTGAGACCTGAAGAGAGAATGAGATGACCACTTTTGGTAACAGAAAAGTGTGTCTGACAAATGAAGCTGCATGTTCATGAATGCGTGTTGGGTGCTGGGAAAGGCTTAGGAATCTGATGAAGTTAGAAAAAGACAGAAACAGAAAACACAAAATCTCTACATCTTTGTGTTAAAATCACTTAACAAAACCGGAGCTTCTTATAGCTAGTCAAGGTCATCGAGGAGCACCCCGCCACTAACATGATAACACGAAAGACAATTCCCCCACCCCAAACTCAAAGCACAAAAAAGATGCTTGGTCTCCTGGCTTCTATTCAGACTTATGCTGGAGGCTTTGTGTAGGGCAATTATTCTAGATAATGAAATAAAAGGCATCTCATTGAGAAAGGAAGAAAGAAAACCATCTCTATTTGCAGATGACATGATCTTATATAGCAATCATCTTAAGGCATCCACTAAAGAATTATTAGAACTAATAAACAAGCTCATTAAGGTTTCAGGGTAAAGGATCAATATGCACAGTTCACTTGTGGCTCTAAACATTTAAGAAGAAGTCAAGGTGGAAATTAAGAAAATAATTCCATTTACAATAACATTTAAAAAAAGAAAATAGAAATGTTTAGCAAAAGAAGTGCAAAAGTTAGAAAACTAGTAAACATTATGGAAAGAAATTAAAGAAGGCTCAAATAAATAGAAAGGTACCTCATGTTCATGGATTGGAAAATATCATACTGTTAAGATGATAATTGTCTTGGTTACTTTTCTCTCATTTTTGGACAAAATCTTTGATGCAAATAATGAAAGAAAGAAAGGCTTATTAGCTTACAGTTTTTTAGAGGTTTTAGTCCATACTCAAATGGCTCTAAAGCAAGGTGGCATGGCTGAGGTTTAACCATCCATGGCAGTCCCAAGCAACATGAGAAGAAAGGGCAAAAAGAGGCAAAGCACACCTCCTTCCCTCTCTCACATTGTCTGCTGGCTCCCTGACCCTGGATGGTTGCAGCACTCACACCACCAATCCCAGTGCTAGACAATAAACCAATCACAAATGCTTGATTCAGCCGCTCCCATGACTGCATGAAGGTGAGGGGGCATGCAAACACAAACCATAGCAATAATACTTTCTAAATTGATCTAAAGATTCAATGTAATCCCTATAAAAATTTTGGCTGGCTTCCTTGTAGAAATTGGAAGGCAGATTTTAAAATGTATGAGATCTTTGAATAGATGATACAATCTAGAAAAAGGACAAAAATGTAGGACATACTTCCCAATTCTAAAACTTACTGCAAAGCAATTTAATGAAGATAGCCTGGTACTGGTATATAGTCTTATGTCTATTGTAATAGGATTTTTCACAATAGTTCTAGGATAATTGAATGAGGAAACAATCCTTTTCATAAGTGGTGCTGGGACCATTGAATATGAATATACTCTCCTTATACATAAAAATTAAATCAACGTCAATCATGGACCATAGACCTAATTAATGTAAAGTATAAAACTATAAATACCTTAATAGAAGAGCAAACCATCATAGAAGGGTCATCAATGCCTTCTTAAATATGACACTAAAAGTATAAACTTACAAATAAAAAATGAGTCAGCTGGACTTCATAAAAATTAATAAAAATTATACTTCAGAGGATATCATCAAGAAAGTGGAAAGAACTCATGTTGTTGGAGGAATGAGAGAAGATAATATATCTAGTAATGCACTAGTATCCACAATATATAAAGAACTCTTACAACTCAATAGGTGAAACACAAATGATCCAATTTAAAATGAGCAAAGGATCTGAGTAGGCCATTTATTAAAAGAAATACACAAATAGCTAACAAGTTCATGAAAAAATATAGAATGTTATTAACCATAAGGGGAATGCAAATCAAACCCACAAAGCGATACTACAGCATATCTAATAGGAGGTGTAGAACAAAAAGGCAGAAAATAAGGAGTATTGCCAAAGATTTGTAGATCATGGGACTGCTGGTATGAATATCAAGTGTCTCAATCACTTTAAAAAATAGCCTGAAATTTTCTCAGGACATTAAAAACAAAGTTAGCATATCATTTGACAGTTTATGTAGAAAGAAAAATAGATGTTCACACAAAAACTTGACACAAATGCTCATAGCAGCATTAATCATAATAGCCTTTGAATGGAATTAACTATCCATCAACTAATTAATGGACAAATAAAATGGGATGTGGCAATGCCAAGAAGTATTACAAATAGAAGAAATAAAGTAGTGATACATGGTATAATATAGATGAACACTGAAAACATATACTAATTAAATAAGCCAATCACAAAAGACCACAGTTTGTATCATTCCTTTTACCTAATGTGTTCATAAGAGGCAAGTTTATAGGTGGAGATACTAGGTTAGTGATTTTCTCTGAGTTGGAAATGGTAAAGGGTAGGTAGGGAGAGGTGGAGAGCAAAGACTGATGGTATAAGATTTTAAATGTTCTAAAATTGATGAAATGAAAATATTCTGAAATTGATTTGGTGATAGTTTCACAACTCTATGATCATATTAAAACCCAATTTTGTGGTTTTTAAGTTATGTCATACAAAATTATTTGCTAAAATCTGAGTCATTACAAAATGTAAGTGTTTGATAAATCTAAGTTATGGCACATTACACAGGTACATAACCCCAGCTACTTGGGTGGGGGCAGCAGAATGATGACAATTTTAAGGCAATTTAGCAAGAGACAGTCTCAAAATAAAGAAAAAAAATTATCAGGGCTAGGAATGTAGACCAGTACTCCTTATATCCAATCTCCAGTACTACAAAAATAAATAAATTAATTAATAAACAAACAAATAAATAAATAAATAAATTTTTTAAAATTGGTAGAAGTAAGACTGAACAGGTCTTTGGATGTTGAGCTTCCTGTGCAGTAAAGAAAGCACAGATGTTGGCTGGTGAAAGAATAATGTAGCCTGGCTTGCTTTTTCAGATTATCTTTGTTTCTCTGGTAGTGGTTAAATTATCCCTGGGGAGGAGTTTGGGGTAAGAAGATGGAAACCAAAGGGCCAGTTAGAGAGCTGCCCTTGCTAGATGACAGATGATTTGGGCTTGAACCAAGATGGTGGCAACTGTGACAGAAAGGAATGGCTAGGTATATCTGGAAGGGCTGATCTCTGAGGTACTCATCCCTGACCCATAGCATGTGAGAGCCCAAGAGCCAGGCCTAAGAAAGTCTTTTTCATTCACAGATGGAACCATCACTGAGTAGACTCATCTCTTCAGAGAGACTCCCCTTCTTCCATTTACTAGCTCAATAGGAAAACTATCAACTATTGTTCTTCAACACCAGAACTGCAGTGCTACTCACCAGTCAACAGGAGTGATTTTCAGCTATAATTTTCCATCTTGTATTCTGCTGAGCGCTTGAATAACATCAGATAGTCATCCTACAGTGGACTGGATTGGAATGGATGCTGTCCCTCTCTTTCAGTAAATGCTTGGACAGGGAAAAACAATTCACCCTGTGGATGTGCAGGATGCATATCACTTTTTGTGCATGTGCAACACACTTCATATTAAATGGGTGTACAACATATTGCATGTGTGTGTTTATCAGTTTTCCTAAGTGCCACTGACTCAAGACTGGTGTCGATATTGGTCTAGGAGAGGGTTGTTAAACTCTTCCCAGGGTCTAATGAGACACTGTGACAAGAGCAAGAGGATTGCATCTTTTGTGTTTGCTGCTATGTGAAAAAACTGACATTCACTGGGTCGGTAAGTACATTTCATGGACAGAAGACTAAGTCTGAGGAAGCAACCAAGTGCTACAAAATTGAGTCTATGATTAGACAAAGTGAACTAATAGACTGAGGCATTGCATATGTTTCCTGATGCAGCTAACACAAATTACCACAAAGTTCATAGTTTTGATTAAAACAGATTTACTGTCTTCCAGTTCTGGAGGTTAGCATTCCAACATGGGTCTAGTTAGGCTGAAATGGTGCAGGCGAGGCCTCACTCTTTGGAAGCCAGTGAAACCCATCTTTGAGTTTTTATATTCTGTTCCTTTCCCATGGCTCAAAATCTCCTTCTGTCTTCAAAGTCAGCCATGGCCTGTTGAGTCTTTCTCACAGAATGTCTCTCTCTGACTCTCAACCTCCTACTTTTCTCTTCCACTTATGAACATCTTTAGGATTGACTCAACCAGGGGAGCCATGCCCATGCCACGAGGTTAGTTCCAGCTCTCTGGTGCTGGCCCAGGGAAATTTGGGACCATCGCTCCCAGTGGTTGGGTGCCCACCCAGCTCCCTAGGACACTGGACTAGGCTTGAGAGGTTTTGTGGGCTTGAGGAGGCCATGCCCAATGACCTTCATTCAACCAGGGGAACCAGGCTGGTGCCATGAGAGGAGCCAGGCCCATGCCACAAGTGGAGCCAGGCCCACACCATGAGGAGAGCAAAAGCTATGTGAGTCCCAGGAGCTGTGGGCACAGGATATGATTTCCAACACACCCAGGGAAAGCTTTGGAGCATCGCTACAAACACGGAAATATAGGAAAATGACAAAATGAAAGACCAAAATGCAATCTCAAACCTCCAGCCCATCCCAAGAAAGCCTAGGAGCCATGTACATAAAGAAGATACTAGTCATATACCTGAAATGCCTGAAATGATATCAACTGAAATAAAGAAGCAAGTATGGGAAGCTATGAAGGAACTCAAATCAGAAATAATCTCCCAGGTAAAAGAAGAAATGATAAAAGTAGTGAAAGAAATGCTGAATGCATCTAAAGAAGACACAGCTAAAAAATTAGAGGAACAAAGCAAAAAGAATCCCTGAATGATCAGTATAAGAAACAAGACAATGCATGAAGCAGATTCAAAGAGATACACAGGAAATCAAAAATTCTATTGAAAGTTGGCAAAACCACCTCAACAAAAGTGAGGATAGAATTTCAGACCTCGAAGATAAGATTGCAGCTAGTAAATAGGGAAGGAAAGTTCTCTTAAAAATAACAAGGAATCAGGAAATAATAATTCAACAGCTGCAAGATGATGCAAAGAAAAACAACATAAGATTCATAGGGACAAATGAAAAAGAAGGGGACAACACAAATGATATCAAGAGGCTATTTATAGAAGTAATAGCTGAAAACTTCCCAAACATGAGAATGGAAACTGACATACAGATTAGTGAAGCATACAGAACTCCAAATAGCCATAACCAAAATAAAACTATACCCAGACATATAGTAATCAACATCCCAGAAATCCAACATAAGAACAGAATATTAAAAGCTGTTAGAGAGAAGAGACAGGTCACCTATAAAGGAAAACCTATCAGAATCACAGCAGACTTCTCAATACAAACAATGAAGTCAAGAAGAGCATGGAGTGAAATGTTTCAGATCCTAAAGGAAAATGACTTCCAACCTAGACTGATTACCCTGAAAAACTGTCCTTCAAAATGGATGAGGAAACAAGATACTTCCATGACAAAGAAAAGCTGAACTTTATGATCACCAAACCAACCCTACAAAGAATACTCAAAGACATTCTAGATACACATAGGAAAAAACCCTGAGCAAATCAGACAATTAAACAGAATGTAAAGGGAAAGATACAACAGCAGAAAGATAACATGTCAACAATAAATGAATATATAACAGTTATAACCATTAACATAAATGACCCCAATTCACCAATTTAAAAAAACAGACTGGCAGAATTGATCAAGAAACAACGTTCAACTATATGCCATCTACAAGAAACCCAAATGGAAACTCATAGACTGAAAGTCAAAGGATGGAAAACAATACTCCATGCAACAGGAACTCAAAAAAAAGTGGGGGTAGCTATTCTGTTTTCAGACCATGTGAACTTCAAACCAAGAATGATCCAAAGAGATAAAGAAGGTCACTACATACTAGTTAGGGGAAAACTTCCAGAGGAAGAGAAAACATCCTTAGGATTACTTCACTCACCTAAATGACCCAGGGTGACCCCTCTTTCTCAAGATCAGCTGATCAGAACCTCATTCCACATGCAACTGAATACTTTCTTGCAATGTTCCATACAGCACATGTGCAGTATTGAGATACTAGGACATAGACATGTTTGACAGACATATATCTACCTACTACAGGGGTTAAGAATGAGCTCTAGGGCCAGGTCATCTCAGTTCCAATATAAGTTCTGATGTTTAAGGTTATGTGATTTGGGAGTCAGCAGTTTGCCTGTCAAATATTGGATAATTCAACCTGTCTTGGAGGTTGAGAAGACTGAATTAAAATGACACATGTGTGCATGTATGTTTGGTATATTTATGTACACTGACATATGTTCATATGATATGTGCATTTACATATAAATTTTGCATATACACATGTATTTTTGGTTTTTGTTTTGTATATCACAATAATCTCTTGAATACTGTGTATCAAAACAATTAGTCCCCTATGAACGTATTATCCTAGTTAATACACATTCTTTCAAAGGAAATAATCACATCATCAATTCATGAATATATTTCTTCTTTCTTCCTTTCTTTGAGTGGCACTTCACCTAGAATTCATTCTCAGAATGGTATGGATTAAGAACAAATGTGACTCATGTGCTACTATAGGACCACATGGCCCCTCTACCTTCTCTAACCATCACTGTGCCAGGATCACACTTCTATTTTCTCCTTTGATGAGGTCATGCTCTGAAGCTGTTAAATACTTTGGTACTAGCTGTTGATTATGGCCAACCCTCAACTGTGTATCTGAAAGATCAGACTGCATCTAGGCAGGGCCCAAATCACTATCCAAGCCCCTTGAGTTGATTACACACACAGAAGGAGGCGAGAAAACGGGGTAGAACAGTGTTTCCATGCACTGAGTCCCAGTAAAACCTCTGGCGATAAAGGAAACTTGCTCATTAAAATTTCTCATTGCATCCAAAAACACAAGGTCCTTACCTTCCACTCAGTACATTTTTGAAGGATAAACACTAGTGGTTAAGGGTACGTTTTTTCATTAATTACATTTTTGCTTTGTTCCTTTGTCTTGTTTTGTATAAATAGGATTATATTTATCACTATTCAACTTGCTTGTCTTGAAATATATTTAATGAATGTCTGATGGTATTCTTCTAAGTCAGAGATAAATATTTCTTATTAGAGAACTATCCATTGTTTGTATTCTTCTATGGACATTTTTACTGTATCTGTAATTTCATTATTATAAAAATAACCTCAAAATGAACATTCAGGCCATAATGAACATTCTTCCACATCTTCACATACTTATGTGCTTTTTGTTTTATAGAAAAATCATTTTCTATCATTTCATAGAATACGATATTTCAGTAGTTATTCTAAGTAATATATAAGAAAAATAATATGGTCATCAAAAATTTAAATTCTTAGTGAATGAAAATTCCTTCCTCTTCTCTTTTCTTTCTGTTCTAGTTTCTAAGTCTGTATTGTATTCCAAGGTAGGGCTTCTTGCACTGCAGAGTTTGCTATTTGGTTTGCTTGCCCTTGTTGATAAATCACGTGAGTAATGATCCCTTTTTCCTTAAATTTGGACCCTGGAACACAAGCATACAATCTGTAAGCTGTTATAAATCTCACTCATGCATCTGAGTCACAGGTTTGTCTATGACAGGCAAGATAAGTGGGGACCCTTTACTCAAAGTGGCCTTTATAACAGAAACACAGTCACGGACAATACAGAAACAAATGAGTATGAATGTGCTCCAATAAAATTTATCTACAAGAAGAGGTTCTAGGGTGCCTTTGAAATTTTGCAGAGGAAGGAATTCCTTAATGACTCCTCTTGAATCTAACAAAACCCATTGAATTAGGAAATGCCCATTCATGTCAATCCCTTAAGGTTGTATCTTCATTGCTGAGATCTCTAGTTTTCATTTAGAATGTCAGTGGAATGCAGTCTGTCCTGCTGTGCATGTTCAAGGATTATTATACAGCAGTAGGAAGAGTGCTTTCTGATATATCCAATCATTTAGAAAAGGAAAGTAGAATAGAATAATCATGAAGAACAATTTTGAGGGTTACATGGTCCTTGTGCTGATTCGCTGAAATCCTCTTTCCTCATCTTCAAAATGGGTTAACAGTTATATCTAACTCGGAGTTGCTGAGATGATGAAATAAAATAAGAAACCGATGAGACAATCATAAACTCTCTGTGACACATCTAATACCATTCTTGGCAAGGTTCGTGTTAGTGTGTTTGGTTGTATTAGTAATGGCTGAATTGAACACTATGCTCAGAGGTTCCCTTCCATGCAAGTGTGGCCTAAGTGGTGGAGGAAAGGGAAACATGAAAGACATGCTCCGTTTCTGAGGATTCTGGTGGGATGAGAAGGAATCCCAAGGAGATGAGGATCAGAATTGGTATAAGACACTGTGTGGTAAGGGCAGAAACGGAAGTGAGGAAAGGAAGGTGGAAATGGAAGTGAGGTAGGGAAGGAAAGAGGAAACGGAAGTGGGAGAAAGGGAGCGGGCAGGCTCCAGGGGAAGCTGAGTTAAGGTGTGGACTACGGGCAATGGACCAGGGGGTTAAGTGCAAAACAGACAGAATGTTACATTAAGTTTAGAAGGAAAATGATCTCAGAATAATGGGTTAATTTACACACTGTACTTTTTAAAACTGCAATTTACATGTGTTGCATGCAGATAGCGGGATACCTGGCAAACAATGGGTCCTCAGCAGCATTCATAGAAGAAACTGTACAAAGAAAAATAATAGCCTTAAATAATGATGGCTTTTTCACCTCAAGTTTCTGTGCTTGGTTCAGCAAAACACTTTTTAAAATAAATTACTAAACTCAACTATATGCAAAAGCTGAATAAATAATAAGAGTAGTAGTATTATTGTGTCAATGTTAGAAAAATTGAATAATGAAGCTTGTGTTCTTTAAGATGGATTACATGAATATCAAACCATATAAAATATGGTTATCACATCTAAATAAAGATTCTAATTTCATAATAAAGCTTTGCATATTGAGTTTATTCACTCATTTGATTCTAAATCCTTTTTGAACCAAGACATTAATTAAAAACATTTCATGCAACAAAGCTTTGTTAGGCAGTTTTGTGCCAAATATTCTGCTAAGAACTGGGGATTTAACAAAAATAATAAGATCTATTTCCTCTTTTTAAATTTTTCATAATTTTAATGAAGCTTTAATTTCCATAAGTGTTACCAGCTCTGTGACTTACTGGCTATGTGACTTTGTGCAAGTTAATATCTTGTGCTTTTTCTTTTATGTCACTTTGTCTTAATGTGTGTGTGCACTAATTTATTGTGGAAAATTTCAGATATACATAAAAGCTTAGGGAACCCCATTGAACCTGGAAATGTGGGTAACCCTGCTATATCTATAAACAGATTTAGGAATTATCAACACATGAGCAAATGTAGTTTTCATTTAAATGACCTCCCTTTTGCCCTTGTCCCTCAACTATTAGAGTCTTTTGAAAATAATTCTGGATATTCAGTTATTTTCACTTGTCACTGCATCCTTATATAGCTCTAAAATTTAACATAATCATAATACATAATCACATGAATCTTAATTTGTTTTATAAACTATCCAATCAGTGTTCAAATTTTCCTGATCATATCAGGTATATTTTTTCCCTAGTTTTTTTTCAAAGTAAGATCTAAACCAAGTCCATTTGCATTTAATGAGTGTGTTAAATCTTTTTAAATGTCTAAGTTCACATCTTTCTTCCACATTCCATCCTTGCAATATATTTGTTAAAGAAATCTGGTTAACTTGTAAAAGTACCATTCTAGATTTTGTTATTTGCACTCCTTGGTATCAGATGATAAATTATTCTGTTGTTTGATTTTTCTTTGCATCAGATTAGGTCTCTTTTTCCTCCTAGGGACAGGTCTTTGGTGATGCTATGTGCTTCCCTTTATGTCCCCCTGGGAGTCACAGATTGCCTGGTCTCTGCTTTTGGGACACCGTGACTGACCAGTGAGCTGAGCGCCGTCTCTGCATCATGTATTATTCAGAGCTGCTCACCAGCTTTTCTCCTTCTGGGCTTTCACTGCCCTTGACACACATAACCATTGCTTGAAACGTGGTACCTCTACCACTTCTCTGTGGGATACCCGGAACTCTCCTGAACTGAGAGACTTCTCTGAGTTTTCACATGATTACTCGGAGCTGGAGCTCACACTGGGCTGGTAGGAAAAGTGCTTGGTTTCTCCCTTTATTATTTAGGGTTCCACAAAGGTAACTGATACCTGTCTTTGCTTTGATTGGTTTTAGTATTATCATTTAGTGCTGTTATGATTTTTTTTTTGGTCTTTTTGAAACAGGGTCTCACTATGCAGCTCAGACTGGCCTTGGGCTCACTTTGTAGCCCAGGCTGGTCTCAAACTCGCAATGACCCTCCTGCACCACCATGCCTGGCTATATTTTTAACACATTTGTCTTTCAAACTTTTCCTTCCTTCCTTCCTTCCTTCCTTCCTTCCTTCCTTCCTTCCTTCCTTCCTTCCTCTCTTTACCTCCTATTCTCTTCTCTTCACACTCAGTTGTTTTTATTTTTGGCCAAAGGGACATCCTTTAAGTTGGCTCTTGAGACTTTCTGACATGACTGTGGGATCTCATGGCCAACTTGGTTTTGGTACACAGGATTCTCTTTGCTAACCTTTTGTCTTGCCTGTCCCAGACCTGGATCTGCCATTTCTTTTCAGAGCCCAGGTTTTGGAAGGAAACACCACTAGTGAAAGCACTCTGGGGTAGATGTACCTTACCATACATGGCTGGTCTTTGCCTCTTGACTTTTCAGTGGTCAGAGATAAAAATATGTTTGTTTCATAACAATGAAAAACACTAGTGTGCACTGCTGATAATTTATTGTTGCAAGATTTTTGCATAGTTTCTTTGATTTTGCATTTAAATTTGTTTACTTTTATGCTGAAAAAATCTTGGTTCTTAGTGATGTTAATATAATTATCTGTTTGTATTAATTTTTCCAAATTTGAATATGACTTAAATAAAAATTGCAAATATTTAGAGTGTATGACATGATTTTTTTAAATAGAAAAAACAAAAACAATGATATAGAATTTTGTATCAAGATAATAGAAAATTAGCAAAGGTTAATATATTGTGCATTGTTATCTTCAAAGTGGTTGCTCACAATACAAGATAATGGGGTGCAAAATTGATCAAACAATATAAGCACAAACCATACTTTTCAGTGAACTGAAAGAAACTTGTAGTTTTGATTTATGTATGTTTTGTGAAATGATCATCACAATCAGGCTAGTTAGCACATCTATCACCTCACAGGGTTACTACCTTTGTGTGTGTGTATGTGTGTATGTGTGTATGTGTGTTTGTATGTCTGTGCTGAAAACACTCGAGACCTACTGTTAGCAAATTTCAGTTCATAAATATATCATTATTGACTCTAATCACATTGCTGTACATCAGGTCACCAGTGTAGGTGATTTCATTTTAATCATACTTATGCTTATGTGTAAGGGATTAGTTATATCAGTGCACATATGCATCTATACCGGGATAATAATACCACGATTATCATTTGCATGCATATGATTAATCACACACATGAATCTGCAAGTGCATGAGAAGAGTATTACCAGTATTGTAGTTGAAAATTTTGGCCCTTATGGTGGATCCCATGAGAATAGACTGTCAAATTACTGTGCTTTAAAGTCACTTAATCTAATTTCTCTCTGTGTAGTTAAGCAGCTGATCAATATCCATTAGGTTGATTTGTTCTATTGCAGTTTCACTTTATGGATTGATTGAGTTTTTAGAAACTGTTTTATTTTTGTTTTATAACTATGAAACTTAATCAAATACTCAGAGAAGTTTAACTTATGTTCCTGCCCCTTGACTGGTTTTCTTTTGTGCCCTATACACAGCCCTTGAATTTTAATGTTTTGTCTTTCCACTGATTATTTACAAAATAATCAAATGTTCACATACATTTGAATAATGCCAATCACTTAGATAAAATATAGGTACTATATGCATTGTTCTGTACCGTGATTTTTCACTTACCAGTATATTCCAGAAGCTGCTCCACAGAAGGGCAGTAAGTTACTCCCCTTTTCTTCACAGCAGTACAGCACCCTATGGTGTGGACTTTGTATTTCTTATTAAGTCAGTTGTTTACTGATTATCTGGTGTTTTGAATAACGCTGCATTTGTCCTGCACGTGACTTGTGGGGCACTGATGTGCGTTTGGGATGGAGTCCTAGAATATAGCAGTGAGCTAGGTTACAGTGTACACGCTTAGCTATTTGTGTTCCACATTGCTAAATTTTATATATCATTTTGTCTTCCAACTTCCAACTAGCAATATATGAATGTATGCTGTTTTTTGCACAGCAGCACCAGGGGATTATTTTTGCCAATCTAATAAGTGAACCGTAGTATCCACTTGAGCATAAGAGGTCAGATTACCAGAGGAACTCCAGCAAATCATAGATCTTACCCAACACTAGACCACATTAGGATGCAGGGAGTATCGGAGACATCGCATGCTTCTCTGGAGTGATACCAAACCATCAGATGCAACTTCCAAAAAAGGAATCTTCTTCCTCACACAGAAACATGTTTCCATGTCGGAATAAGATGAATCTTGACAACAGGTATGATGCAAGTCAGCTCAGAGGAAGCCAGGTCTGGAGCTTCTTGTTAAGCATCCAAAGGGACACTGCAGCTGCCTCTGTTCCATGTCTTCTTAAATTTCAGGTTTGTTACCACAAGCAATGCAGACAAACTAGGTGTACCTTGGTAAGAGCATTAGAATGTTTTGTTTAAAAGAAGATCCATCTGAGGAAATTCTCTCAGGGTGAAAGGAAGGGAGTCACAGATTGACCTGCTATTGATTCTTCCTGCATTATTTTCTAATGAGGCAAGATTGAGCACTTCACCTGACTTTTAAGCTCTATTTGCATTTTTGCCAGTGAACTATCTGTTCTTCCTCACTGCTTATTTTTCTAATAAGATTGTTAACATTTTTTTTTAGAAACTCTCGTGTCTAAAGGGTATTAATTCATTAGTCTAATTTGCATGTGTTTTCTGTCCTGTAATTTATATTTTACTTTGGTGATAATGCAAAAATTTATTTTAAACAGTCAAAATGGTCGATTGTTCCCTTTTGTGCAACAAAATTTAGAAATATAATTAGAAAACTGAATTTTGAATTATAATTAGAAAAATATCTGCTCAAGTTATAGGATGATTTTTCAATATTTTCTTCTAACATTTGTATTGCTTTTTTTTTTCTTAACATGGAAGTCTTTGACCACTTGGAAATTATTACAGTGTACAGTGTAACAATTTTGTCTAATTTTATCTTTTTGCATATAGCAATCCAGGTATTTCAACACCATTTTTGTGTAGTAGAGTTATAATTTTGAATATTTTGCACACTAATGTGCCTATACAATTGTATGTGATTTTGGATGTCCTGCCTGATTCATTTTTCTGTATATCCATTCATGCAGTAATGTAACAATATTTTACTGTAGAGGCTTTACATATATTTTAATATCTGGAGAGAGTAGCTATTTTCCATTCCACTGTTATTCTCCCTTTTGAGGGTTTTCTTGAGTACTTTTGCTTTTAAACTCTGCCAAATGAATTTTGTAATAAACTCATCTAGTTCTAGAAAAAAGATGCTTTGTATTTTTGTATTTGTACTGAAATAATGTTACATTTATAAATTAAATTACAGAGAATGATACATATCTTCATATGATGCTGTGTGTTTCTTTTTGTCCAAATTAATTTCATTTTCCCTTAGGAGTATTTTATTGTTATTTTTTTGATGATTCCTGAACATTTTTTGTTAAATTATATCTAGGTCTTTTATTCATCCATTCACTCATTTTTATTTCCTTCTCTTTCACTGTGTCTTTTGTAGTTTATCATTTTTATACTGTGTATAAAAAGGTCATTGATTTTAGAATATTGATTTTATACTTGCTATTTTATGAGATTATCTTAATGATTGTAGAAATTTTCTACTGATTTGTTTAGCTTTTATGAACATATAAATGTTATCACTTAAAAAGCATAATTTTACCTCTTTTAAAAAAATCTAGGCAGAAGCCCGCATCAGGCATAAGCTGCCTGAAACCTCCCCCATGTGCCCTCCCACCACTGGGAACATAGAGGAAGCCTGCCCCAGGCTTAAAACTTCCCTGGACTGCTTCTGCTGGGCTCCCCCTCCCACCAGGAACATCAGAAGACCTCAGCAGGCTCCAGTAAGTGTGAAAAAACTTGGAACTTCGCTCTCCGGTGGCGAACCTTGGACTGCAGAGGATTAACTGTGTCAATGTGGTGAGTATGCCCCTAAAATAGAGGTGTACAGGGGATAAATAGGGCCAGTAGTAAAACCCCCTCCAACTAACTGTAAGACCTTGGTGAGTCTGAAAAGAGTGTGTGTGATCCCCTCCTACACATTGAAAACATCAGGCAGAGTGAAAATGACAAAATGAAAAAATAAAATGCAGTCTCAAACATACAGTTTACCAGAAGCAAGTACAGGAGACATTGAAATAGAGGACCCCAAAAGTAACACACAGGGAATCTCTGAAAAGATAGCCAGTGAAATAAAAAAACTCCATCAGGCTATAGAGGAAATCAAATTAGAAGTACTCTCCCATTAAAGATAGAAATAACAACCTTAGTAAAGGAGTTGTTGAATGCAGCTTAAAGAAGAAATAGAGAAAAAAGTACAAGAGTGTGGGAAACTGATTGAAACTTTGAATAAACAATATAGAAAACAAGCAGAATTCATGAAACAAACTAAAAGAGACATCCAAGAAACAAAAAAATTCTATTGAAAGCATGCAAAACTGCATAAAGGAAGCTGAGGATAGGATTTCAGACCTTGAGGACAGGATCACAATTAGTGATCAGGAAAGGATAGAACTTTTAAAAATGACAAAGAAGCATGAAATGACAATCCAGAGGCTTCATGATGATGCCAAGAGCAACAATATAAGACTAATGGGCATTAGTGAAGATACAGGAGTCCAGGCAAACGACATACATAAAGTATTTACAGAAATAATAGCAGAAAATTTCCCAAACATGGGGAAAGAATCTGATATGCAGATAAGTGAGGCATATAGAATACCAAACAATCATAATCAACATAAATTCAAACCCAGACACACAATAATTAAGGTATCAGACATACAGCATAAAAACAGAATACTAAAAGCTGTCAGAAAAAGACACAACTCACCTATCAAGGAAAGCCCATTAAAATCATGGCAGACTTTTCAGCACAAACCCTCAAGACAAGAAGAGCTTGGAGTGTGGTATTTCAAGCCCTGAATGAAAATAGCCTTCAACCCAGACTGATGTACCCAGCAAAACTTTCATTCAAATTTAATGGAGAAACAAGATACTTCCATGACAAAGAACAACTGAAGAAATTCATGTCCACCAAACCAACCCTAGAAAGAGTACTGAAAGACATACTAGACAGAGATAAAAATGACCACAATCCCAAAACAACAACAGAAAGAAACTACCAGGTAGGATAAGCAGTTAAATAAGGGGAAAAGCAGAAACAACTGGAACATAACATGGCAAAGCCGAGCCAGTACATATCAGTGATATCCATAAATGTAAATGGCCTCAATTCACCTATCAAAAGAAGTAGATTGACAGAATGGATCAAGAAACAGGATCCCACAATATGCTGTATACAAGAAACACATCTGACCCAAAAGGAAACTCATAGATTAAAAGTCAAAGGACAGAAAACAGTATCCCATGCAAAAGGAACCCAGAAAAAAGCAGGGGTAACTATTCTATTTGCAGACAATGTGAACTTCAAACCTAAAATGATTAAAAGAGATAGAGAAGGTCACTACATACTCATTAGTGGAAAAATTCAAGAGGAAGAACTAACAATTATAAATATATATGCACCAAACACAGGAGCACCCAACTATATAAGGCAGACACTAATGGACATGAAAAACCAAATACACAAGCACACAGTTATAACAAGGGATCTTAACAGCCCATTGTCACAAAGAGATAGATCAACCAGACAAAAAGTCAGCAAAGAAATAATAGAACTGAATCATACCTGTGAGCAGTTGGACTTAGTAGATGTTTACAGAGTGTTCCACCCAACCACATCAGAATACACATTCTTCTCAGCTGTGCATGGGACATTCTCCAAAATAGACCATATATTATCCCATAAAACATTCTTAAATGCAAAGTATTGAAATCATACCATGCATAATATCTGACCATAGTGCACTGAAATTGGAAATTAATAGCAAAAGAAATTGCAAAACCTGCATAAATACATGGAAATTAGATAACAACCTTTTGAACAAATGGTGGGCTACAGATGAAAGTAAAGAAGAAATAAAGCAATACCTACAATTCAATGAAAATATAGAAACAACATACTGTCATCTGTGGGATGCAATGAAAGTGGTCTTAAGAGGGAAATATATAGCAATAAATTGTCATATCAAGAAAACAGAATGAGCACAAATAAACAGCCTAATGCTCTGTCTCAAGCTTCTAGAAAAAGAAGAGCAAGCTAGACCCAAAGCTCATAGAAGAGAGGAAATTGTAAAGATTAGAGTAGAAATCAATGTAATTGAAACTAAAAAAAAAAATTACAAAGAATTAATGAATCAAAAAGCTGGTTTTTTGAGAGAATAGACAAAATTGATGAACCCCTAGCTAAACTTATCAAGAGAAAGAAAGAACCCAAATTTGTGCAATAAGAACTGAGAAGGGGAAATTACTACAGATCCCATGGAAATTCAAAAGATCATGAATACCTACTTTGAAAATCTCCAGTCACATAGAGTGGAAAACACAGAGCAAATGGACAGATTTCCAGAAACATATGAACTACCAAAGCTCAACCAAGAAGATATAGTCATTTTGAACAACCCAATATCAGTTATTGAAGTTGAAAATGTAATTAAAAACTTACCAACAAAGAAAAGCCCAGGTCCAGATGGATTCACAGCTGAATTTTACAAGAAATTTAGAGAAGATTTGATGCCAATACTCCTTAAACTCTTCAATGAAATTGAGAAGAAAGCAATGCTCCCTAAATCATTCCTGGAGGCAAGTATTACTCTGATACCAAAACCAGAGAAAGATCCAACCAAAAACAGAGAACTATAGGCCAATCTCACTAATGAACATTGACGCAAAGATTCTCAATAAAATACTGGCAAATAGAATGCAGCAAATCATCAAGAAAGTTATACATCATGACCAAGTGGGGTTCATTCCAGGAATGCAGGGATGATTTAACATACGCAAATCAATAAATGTAATACACCACATCAACAGAGCCAAAAACAAAAACCACAAGGTCATCTCAATAGATGCAGAAAAAGCTTTGTCAAAGTCCAACATATGTTCATGATAAAAACCCTTCAGAAGCTCAGAATACATGGTGTCTACCTCAACCTTATAAAGGCCATCTAGGACAAACCAACAGTCAACATTATACTAAATGGACAAAAACTGAAAGCTTTCACTTTAAAATCAGGAACAAGACAAGGATGTCCACTATCACCACTCCTTTTCAATATAGTACTGGAAACACTAGCCAGGGCAATCAGACAAGAGAGAGAAATAACAGGAGTAAAGATAGGAAAGGAAGAAGTTAAATTATCACTATTTGCAGATGACATGCTACTTTATATAAAAGACCCAAAAATCTCCATTAAAAGACTGCTAGAGGTAATAAACAAGTTCAGCAGTATAGCTGGAGGCAAAGTCAATGCTCAAAAATCAATAGCATTCCTGTACACAAACAAAAAAACTCACCAAGAGAGAAATTATGGAAATATCACCCTTTACAATAACATGTAACAAAATGAAATACTTAGGAATCAACCTAACTAAAAATGTAAAAGACCTATATGCTGAAAATTATACTATGCTGAATAAGGAGATTGAAGAGGATATTAGAAAATGGAAGGATATTCCTTGCTCTTGCTTAGGAAGAACCAACATTGTGAAAATGGCCATACTCCCAAAACTCTTATAACAGATTTAATGCAATCCAATCAAAATACCATTGACATACCTCACAAATCTAGAGAAAACACTCCTAAAATTCATTTGGAAACAGAAGAAACCTAGAATAGCAAAGGCAATTCTAGGCAACAAAAGCAAGGCAGTAGGCATCTCAATTCCTGACTTGAAGCAGTAGTATAAAGCCACAGTGATAAAATGAGCATGGTATTAGTAAAGAAATAGACCTGAGGATCAATGGAACAGATTAGAAGATGCAAGCACAACTACAAAGACACTCAGCCACCTGATATTTGACAAAGGGGCTAAATATGTCCACTGGAAGAAGGATAGTCTCTTGAATAAATGGTGTTGGAAAAATTGGCTCTCCACATGCTGAAGACTGAAACTAGATCCAAGCCTATCACCATGCACAAAACTAAAGTCTAAATGGATCAAAGACCTAAATATTGAAACAGAAACACTAAATCTACTGGAAGACAAGGTAGATAGAAGTCTTGGAGACATAGGAGTAGGGAGAGAATTCATGAACAAAATGCAAACTGCATGGGAAACACTTCAAAGAATCAATGATTGGGATCTCATATTATTGAAAAGTTTCTGTACTTCAAAAGAAATCACCAACAGAGTGAAAAGAAAACCCACAGAGTGGGAAAGAGTTTTAGCCAGCAGCCCCTCAGAAAAAGGACTTATATCCAGAATATATAAAGAATTGAAAAACATCAAGCCTCCCCCAATTCAAAGACCCTCTCCAAAAATGGGCATCTGAGATGAACACACAGTTCTCAGAGGAAGATATACAAATGTCAAATAAATACATGAAGAAATGTTCACCATCACTGGTCATTTGAGAAATGCAAATTAAAACAACTTTGCAATTTCACCTCACTCTGGAAAGAATAGCGGCCATCAAGAAATCAATTGATAACAAACATTGGCGAGGCTGCAGGGAAAACGGAACACTGCTCCACTGTTGGTGGGAATGTAGACTGGTGCAACCATTATGGAAATCCATATGGAGAATTCTCAGAAGACTAGGATTGGAAGCCCCATTCAATCCAGCTATCCCCCTCCTGGGTATTTTCCCAGAAGAACTGAAAAGTTCATATCACAGTGATACATATGCACCCATGTTCATAGCGGCACAATTTGTGATAGCTAAATCCTGGAAACAACCAAGATGCCCATCAACTGCAGAGTGGATGAAAAAGATGTGGCATTTTTATACAATGGAATATTACTCAGCTATAAAAAAGGACCATCTTGAGGCCTTCATAGGTAAATGGAAACAACTTGAGACTATCCTCATTAGTGAATTAAATAAGAATCATATTTATAAATATCATATTGTGTCTCTAGTGTAAAAAGTAAATAAGGCTGTAAGTGTAATAAAACCAAAAATGTGTAATTGCTATTATAAAAAAAGAGAGGAGAAGAAAGTGCTCTAAGGGATATAACTGCATGTATGTTTGAGTGTGTAAAATAGATGACCATATTGCTGAATCTTTGTTGGATATTTGAGCAGAACTGTTTGCAGTCTCGCTGTTTGGAATGTCTACTATGTATCCTTTAACTTTGTAACTTGAACAACAACATCCAAGATGACAATATGTAGTTTATAAACTAGTGATTTCTTAGTGTTTTTTCCCCTTTTTCCCTTTTTTTCTTTGTTTTAGAATTCTGTATTGTTGCTACCCTTTTTTCTGTTTTTTTTTCTTCTCTTTAAATAAAATTTTAAAAAGGTATAGTTGCTATTGTAAAAAAGAGGAAATAGGAAGTGCTATAAAAGATATAACCGCATGTATATTTAAGTGTGTAGGATTGATAACCATATTTCTAAGTTCTTGTTGGATTGTTGAACAGATGTGTTTGCAGTCTCACTGCTTGAGTGTTCACTTTGTGTGCTTTAATTTTGTAACTTGAACAACTGTTTCTGAGGGGACAGTGTATAATTTATCAACTAGTGATTTCTTACTGTTTATCTTTTTTTTGAAGTTCTGTAATATTTCTTTTTTCTGTTTTTTTCTCTTTAGATAAAAAAATATAATGCTTATAATAGTCTTTTTCATTTTGCCAGGTTCTTAAACTGCAAGATGAACACAGTGATTTTCTCTATTTCATAATTTTTTGACTGTATTACATAAATGATATATAAAATGATATATATGTTATAAATGATATAAATATATAAATGATATAAAATGCCTCGAGCAAGGCCTAGTATGTAATAATCTCTTAATCAATATTCCACAGTTATTTAAATATACTTGCATATGTTTATGTGTTTGAAAAAGTAAGTGTTCTAGAGTTAAGAAATTATTTATAATATTAAGCATTTGTACAACTTCAGTTTGGAACTGTATGCATTTTAAAGTTACTTTCGGAACATTTTCGTATTTGTAAAACTGTTATGTGTTACCTTCATAATGTTTGCCATAGCTGGGTATCACTCTATTCTATTATTATTTATTTAGTATTATTTAGTTCTTAAAATATCTGTATATCTCTATCTATCTATCTATCTATCTATCTATCTATGAATATATCTCTAACCAGTGTTTTAAATAAATAATTTTCAAATACATGTTAAAATAAAGATATTATTATTTTTTTTAAAAAACTGACATAAACATCCTTTCCCTGAATGCTTTATCTCCAACATTTTGGGAAAATTAATGAATGTATACTTCAGCCAGAGTCCTGCTTTTGCTGTCGGAAAGTTGGCAAGCTTATTTTTAAAAGTGTCTTGTGTGGGCTTTATAATCACTGTTAATTAATTACAAATAGAACATAAACTACAGAGAGATGGGATCTTTGGTTTGATTCAGTACTCTATAAATATTTGTGGAATTAATTAATTGATTCAGTTATTTGTTTTTTCCATTTCCTTCCTGCTCTATTCTGTGGGTGAAGTAGGACTTGTCACAACCTGTTCCATACTGTGGCTTGGGATTAGTCAGTATTCTATGATTCACAGGAAATAAAAGCCGAGTTAGAAAAACTTCAGATCACTTCTAGACGATTGATTAATGAAAATAAAGGCCATTGGTTTCAGTTACTTGCATTTTAAGTGCTTGTTTCTGAGAATATTTGCCCTTAATTTTGGACCATGTCCTTCTTCAGATTTTCCCTTATTTTTGGAATTTTCTGCATAGATTAATTTGAGTCACGAGCTTTTTAAATGCCCATAGAGGGTAGGGCTCATGCCACAGCAGTATAATTAGAAGTTTAGAAATGTGAAGTTCAGTTCAGCCAGGGTAGAGTTGGCATTAGTTAGATCTACAACTTATGTAACTAGCAACAACTGAGTCTCAAATGTTAAGCATTGTCTATAATTAGAAAAGCCCGCTTTCATAATTGATAGTTGAAATTCTTGTAACTGGTGCTTAGAGGGCTCACTTTTGGTTTTCTTCTAATTGTGTATATGTAGGCAGTTTGCTTATGCCTTTCCAAGAGTCAGAAAGTCCTTTTAAAAGAATAAGGTCATTTGATAGCATGATTTTGTTGTGTTCCACTTTGTTAAGTGACATAATACATAAGTTTCAAAGTGCCATCTGCATTCCATCATGAGAGGTATATTTTCCTTGCAAACATTTGACAAATGAAGGGTCCAGATATCTCAAAGGTAACTTTTTGCATCATGCACGCGATGTCACAAGCATCTGTACACCATTCAAAACAAGGATGGGCATTAGCAGGGAAGCACAAGATTAAAAAAAAAAAAAAACAAGGAACTAGACTTGGAATAATACGAAAGTTGAAGTCACTTGAGTATCTCTCTGAACACCACTGGGCTTCTGTCTCTTATATGAGAGAGCAGAGATAATCGAACACAGAAGGTTAAAGAAAAAGGTCCAGAAGGGGAAAGTGGAGCTCAAAGGAAATTTTCCTGAGTATCTGTCATGTGTCACATCTCCCCTTAATTACCCATGTGACTGAAAAGCAGGGTTGAGCCTGTGCCTTTGGGAAGTTTGTCGTCTATTCTGCAAGTCAGGAAAATAGGGATAATGGCACATAATTCAGGGAGAGAGTGCATCTGTGTGTAGAATAAATGTGCCAAATTAGCAAAGTGAGAGACCACAGGGTAGGTGGACAGCCGTCTGTCCATCCACTCACTCAGCAGACGCTGATTTGCACTTCTATGTGCGAGACACTGAAGAGACTAAAAGGTCCCCACTGAGGAAAATGAAAATTGTCTCTGCTTTCCCAGAATGCACGCTTTGGTGCACACCACGAAGAGGGCATGGGGGCTGTGCAGAAAATTAAAGCAGGGATGGAAAGAAGGGAAAACAACGGATGGATTACGGATCCCAATATCTCAAACACAACCTCTTGCAGGGAGAGGGGGGCGGGGGAAAGGCCTCTGGGGCAGGAGGACGTGCGGGGCCGCCTGGGAGAGCAGGCTGATCCAGGGACGCCTAGGCCAGGTGACCGGGAGCTCTGGACACTTGAGGAAGGGCAGGAAAGCAGGAGACCAGAGCACAAATGGGTGAGGGCCTGGGAGGATTCACAGGCCATGCTAAAGAGTGTGGGTGATGCCTTGTGTGTAACAGGGCCACTAGGTAGTTCCAGAAAGCGTCACATGGCCTGACTTAGGAGATTCTTAAAGCCATTATGGCTTCATCTGCAGGGAGCAAGGTCATAGGAGTGAGGGGGGTGTGATTACTGGACAGAGGACACAGGCTCTGGTGTCCACTGCAGTGGCTAAGGAGAGGTGATAAGAAATGAGGCGGGTGCTGAGTCACACCCTTGGCCTGTGGAAACTGAGGTGTGAAAGAAAGAGCCTCTGTCCTTCCCTGGTCTATCCGAAAGCGGACCTTCCCCTTCATGCCAGGGGACAGAAAGTGTTGATGTTACCGAGGAAGGTGAGGTAAGGCGAAGGGGGTGGGAAGCTGTAACTGGTTTTCCAAGGAGCACGGGGCTTTGGAGATGGGAATGGGGAGAAGGTAGAGGAACACAGAGCCGTTCGTGGGCTGCAAATGTGTGTGGCCAGCAAGGTCCAGAGGGGCTTCCATCTTCATCGCCACAGCACCCAGCTGCGATGGACCAGCTGCGGACGGAAGTTGAGAGTCTCCTCACAGTGAGCCACAGAAGGTCTTGCTACAGCCCCAAGGGAGAATCTGTGAAGGCAACCTCTTGGAGACTAGTGATTATAAGCTATTCATTTGTAATTTTTCCCACAGTGACCAAATCTTCCACCCTGATGATTCCACTTTCAGAACTGTGTTATCTAAAGCAATTAAGGATGCTTGCTAAGATTTAGTTATATATAATGTAGCACTATTCATATCAATTGGACTTTTAGAGACCAAAAGTTTAGCAGTCGGGATAGTAGATACAGCGTAGCATGGACCCACAGTGAGGCATTAGATGTACATTAGTCCTCGCTGTGGAGTGACAGTAACATGAGAACTACTCACAATGCATTAGTAAGTGAACAAAGACAACAGCCTTCTATTATCCTGTTTACATTCTGAGGTCACCTTAGATCTGGGGTTTCTTTATGTGAGCCCTATGTTCACATAAAGAGAAAAGCAAGTCATTCTGATATAAAAGCATCTATTAATTGAGTAGTTTAAACAGTTGTTCTTGCTTAAATGCCCCTCCCTGCCTAACACCAGCGACAGTCACAACGGCCTTCTAGTGGGTGCCAAGTCTATTTTTGGATGCTAGAAATGTCTAAAGACAAAACAAAAGGGAGCCAAAGCCATTTGTCAGTTATTGCAAATAATAAAAGAGGGCCCTGAATTCACCGATCTCGGCATCTGGACAGGGTTGGTTCTCCACACGCTGCGTCCTTCGGAAACTCACGCATTGATGAAGACTCTTCTGACCTGGATCGTCCACCAGATTTCTGTTACTCACAGTCCCAGGCAGGAAGAGGGGACAGAGCTTTGGATGAGAGTGAGGGGAGACGGACAGGAAGCCAGTGGTCAGTGGGCAGTGGCGAGGGCTCGGTTTCTCTCCATCCTCCTGATGCCCTCCCTGCAGCGAAGTGGTGAAATGTGGGAGTCAGGAACTGGAGTTTTATTTCGAGTTCTAAGTAACCGGACACCCTTGGCCTGTTCTCTTTCCTTATCTATGAACTGTGTTTTCACAGGTGAGACGCTGCTCCCCTGAACTCTCGGCTACTTAGAAGGTGAGGTAGGAGGGTCACAAATTGAGCCAGCTTGGGCAAGTTCATGAGAATGTTTCAGAATAAAATATTAAAAAAGGATTTGGAGATGTAGGTATGTGGTAAAGTGCTTGCCTAGGGTATGAGACTTGGAGTTCCAACCCCACGATAAGAAAAACCAAAATCTAAAATCAAATCCGTGTTGAAGTCTTCGATAAGGCCCAATCTGTGAGGTCTTAGACTGGTGTTGGGTGCCTTTTAGGCTCCAGTGTTACCCTGGGCACCATGTTCAACACCATCCAAACTGGCACCATTTTCACGGTTTTCATGGCAACCACCCGTGAGTATCACCGGCCAATCAGCGATGGTCAGAAGTAATGGTCCTCTTTTTCATATTTCACTCTTCTAAGTGATTTTCAGTGTTTGGTTTGTTTACAAGATTATACCTAAGCTCTTCTGGAGAGTCACAGTATCTTACAACCCAGGGGCTTTCTCTGTCGCTTAATCCCTTCACTCCTAGACATCTAACACGCAATCAGCATTGCTCAGTAGCCAACACGGTCATTGTGATATTTGACCTACAGTCTTAGCCCATTCCAACAGAGAAAAGCTATGAGTTTAGGTGTTTAATCTTTCAGAGTATTGAGAATAAATTCATTAGGTTACAAGGGCTTAAAGTCATAAATGAGACCATATAATTTTTTTTGTCTTTTATTCCTGAACCTGTACAATCTTATGTCTGTCTTCAAATATTAAAGAAAATTGGATGCTTATTGTACATTATTAAGCAGAAATTGCCTGCCGAATTATTCTCCAGCTCTTCTTTCTTACTTAGACAACTCATTATTTTGCTGAAGAAAATAACATAACTCTCAAAAAATATCTGTTTCCTATCATCCCCTGAAGGGATATAATATGATAAATTCAGGTCAGTAAGAGATATAAATGGAAGTTACTTGCTGGAATTTCCTGTGGTGCACCTAAAAAGCTTAACACACAGGTCTTCTGTGTTCTATTTTTTTTCTGGCTGGAATGTAGATGTAATGGTTGGAATGGCAGCAGCCATTTTACTATAAGACAGTTTTGAGACTGAAGCCATACATGCACAAGAGCAAAACCAGAGACGAGTAGACTGAGAAATCAGAGATGCCTCTGCTGCCCACCTTCTTACCACAAGCTAAGTGAAAGAAAAGCTAACCCATGTTTCCAAGCTACCTCTTTCTCCTTTCCTCTTTCACTCTTTCCAATAAATATTCACACTAAAAGAACTATAAGAATCTTCTATTTTCCCCCATGCAATTTGTTAATTCTAACATTGTTTTTATGTAAGAAAAATATTTTCCTTATTCTTTCAGGCAATAAATCAATAAATTTATTCTAATCAACACAATCTGCCAAGGACTGTGATAAACATTGCAGGGATGCAGTGACTCATACTGTTTATAAACAGTGGGACATTTGTAATCTGGTGTGCAGTTTCGTTATGTTACTACATCAGCACCCAAAGTTTGAGCATTGCAGAAAAGTTATAAAAGACCTGACTAGATTTCCTGAAGGACATTAAAGTAGCATATTAGCTGCACTTAATATTTGGGAAGAATCAAGTCTAAAATATGCTTTTTCCAGGGCATCATGAATTTTAAAAGATCTTTTTTCCTCCAAACAAATATCGAGATTTCAAATGATAATCATTTTCATGTGATTGTCCTAAGCGTTTTCTATGGAATATATCAAAGTTTCATTTTGAACCATAAATGTCGGTGAACAGCTCATAGTGTTAAGAATGTATTTATTCACAAGTCAACAACGTAAATTTGTTTTCATATGTGTTTTGTGGGCTTTTCTGAGTGTCTTGTGGTCCTCTCCAATTCCTATCATGCTTGTAGCTTCCTACAAGGAGGCTGAATATTCTGGGCATAGAAGTAAAAATACAAACAAACAAATAAACAAACAAAACCCTGTGTGATTAAAAATGACACCACTGCCGGGAATTTAGCTTAGTGGCATGAGCGCCTGCCTTGAAAGCTCGAACTCATGAGTTCAATCCCAAGTACACACACACACACACACACACACACACACACACACAAACAAACAAAAATAAAAACCCAATACCACCTTTAGGGGATTTTCTGCTAAGCTTGTGGCTTGTGGAGGTTATCTTTAAAACTGAAAGAACTCCCTCAATATTGCATGTAGTTTGAACATTACTAAGAAGTTAAGAAATAGTATTATTTATAAACCACTGCATTTCAGGAAAATGAACATAAATTTGGGAAATACCTATTAATTGTTAATTTGTTTTTGTAGCACAATCCTACCTGAAGATGTTTAATGGCTATATACCCTTTTCCTTAGGACCCTATTGATAAAAACATGGCCCTCTCATTCATTCATTCATTCATTCATTCATTCATTTAATAATACAGGTAAAGTCTAATCACTTTTATTGGTTAAAAATAGCAATTATAAAGAACTTACATAATGAAAGGAGAAAAGGAAGACTAAAAATTCCTAGGTAAACAAAAGACACTTACTTAAGGCTGATTCCCTGGGGAAGCAGGAATAAAAGGAGTCTCCCGGGGAGAGTCAAACCCTCAGAGTGGTAGAGAAAGTCTTCCCAATGAGGCACATTTGAGCACAGATCAGAATTATGAGCGACTGTGGTCTGGGTAGAGATCCACAGAGAGAGCATTTTACAGGGCAATGCCAGCAGCTGAGATGCCCAGACACAGGGCTGAGCTTGCATTCCTCATGAAACACCACGACAAGTGAAGAGATTCATGGATTGGGCGACATACAGGGATGGAGACGCGGGAGATGTTATAAACCACCACTAAGTGTTAGTGTGTGACGCTGTCCTACAGGCGGGGTTAAGGGCAGGAAGATGTAGTGAGATTTCTGGGTGCTGTCTAGAAAGTGAATCAAAATAGAGCATAATCAAGGGGACTGTTTAGGAGACTGTTGCCAGCAGTGGTGAGAGACTTTGTTTGGACTGAGAGTAAGTTCTAGGGCTTTGGTTATGGTGTGTCAAACATCATGTTCATGTTTCAACTCCTAGAAGAGTTTCTTTCTTCTTTTTTTCCAATGGGACAGCTGGATTTCAGAGAGACTGAAAGAATTGCACCCTAAGCAGGGATAGGGTTAGTATGAGCGTATAGCTCAGTGGTAGCGTCATTGGGCTCCATCCCCAACACCACACACACACACACACACACTCATGCACATGCACGCATGCACACATGCATGCACACACACACATGCGCAAGAGTCATAAACAATTCTGGGTTTGGTGAACGGCAGACTCTGGGCAGAATCAGACACACTTTAAAGAAGCAGCCTCGGTAGATTTCCATGGAGGAACAATGGCGGAAGCCCTCAGGTTAGGGCTCAGGACAGCGAATAATGAAGCTCCTATGTGGACACCTTTTACTCCACAAGCCTCTTGAGACTGGAGGGCTCTGAGGTTCTCTCCTACCTGCAAAGGTTCATATGACGGGCAGGAGACACGGGGCTCCCGAGTTAGAGACCAAGGTCTTCACTGTGCCCAGCAGGCAGCAGGAGCTGCCTGCTTGCGGTGGTGGCTCCATCCTCTGAGTTCCACATGGAGACCGCAGCCATGAGACCAGGAGCAGCAAGGTTGGCTCCGGGCAAGGCTCCGAGCTTCAGGAAGTCACCACTGCTGTCAGAGCAGGAGACACCCAGTGTGCTCACTGTGTGGGGGAGATGGCACCTCACTCTGGAGAGCTTCTCACTGCAAAGAGTAGTGGAGGCACCAAGCAGTGAGAGCTTTGCCTCCTTGAGGTCCTCAGCAGGAGTGTTCGGGCTTGGTCAGTACCCAGAGCCATGGACCTTCTCTGATGGACCTCGGTGTCTCCCAGGGAATACAAGTCATCTTCCTAAGAATTTTTCCCTAGGAGCCCTTCAGGCATCCCTCCCCCATTTAATTCCCCATTGCTGTAGAATGGGGCTGGGGGCTACAGGAGGAATCAGGTAGGGAGCAAGAATAATGACTGCTTTGGGATGCAAGGGAGGGACTGTCCCCACATTCACTTCAAAGAAGAGACTCATGTTCCCACAGAAAACAGGATTCTGGGTAAGAGGTGGTCTGAGGGCCATGGTTCAGGGATCCAACAGCATGGAGGCTCCAGGCAGGCTGCTGCCCTGAGATCCTCTCCACCCTTCGCTAGCCCTCAGACCCGTGTCACACACTGTTGACAGCAGGGCGGAGCTGTGCAGAGCATTTCTTTTCTAGCACTGACCCTTTATTAGAAATGGAACCTCACTTTCCTGGAGACCTGGGGAGCTCTGCCTGCTTTCCATGCCAGGGTCACACAGCCTTCTTACATGGAGAGCTGCTCCCTTCTCTCCTGGGAGCCTCTGTCGGGTCTGTGACTAGAGTTGATGTTCTTCAGTCCTTTCTGCCACCTGGGTGGCTTATAGGTGAACATTGTTCAGGAGTTCTGGAAGTTCAGTATCAATATGTCAGCTGAATCCATGGTGGCACATGCCTGTAATGCCAACTACTTGGAAGGCTGAGGCAGAAGGGTAGTAAGTTTGAATCCAGCCTCCATAATTTAGTCAGATTGCTATCCCAAAATTTAAAAAAAGTGCAGAAAGCCTGGGGATGTAGCTGAGTGCTGAGCTCAATTCCCAATACTACATATATTTAATATCATGTAATGTAATATAATATAATGTAATAGCTAGGAATGTAGCGTGGTACTCTCTGAAATCAATACCATCAACAGATAAAACGTTTGGCTCATTAGGCTCTGGTGGGGTCTTGTTTCCTTGTTCATATATGACAGTCTTCTTGCTATGTCCTTGCTTGGCTAAGAAGCGAGGGAGTCTCTAGGTCCCAATTATTGGAAGGGCACTAATCTCCTTATGAGAGGGGTCCACTCCCATAACCGAACCACCTCCTAATCCTAATCCATTGCATTACACTGATGATTAGGTTTCAACATATGCATGTTGAATATAAATGTGCAGACCAGCATTTGGACCACAGTTCCATGGCTGGAGAATGAAGAAGGTGGTGGCCTTTGAGTTGGAGCACTTTGACCCAGTGACACTGTCGTTTAAACTGGGGTACCGGGCAAGAAGGATTAACCAGGTTGCCGTAATCACTAAGGTGACTTTGGAGGTTGGTGTCCAGGGGTGGCAGTGAAGAGGGAATCTGCCCGGCATGCCATCCTGGTTTGCCCATGGTTGCAGAGCCTGCCAATGAATTTGCGAAGAGCTGCCTCTCTGGGAGCTTTTCATAGAGAGCCCCACAGAGGAAAGTGAAGCATTATTCAGTCTCGCCCATTTCCAGGCACTAAGCAGAGTGGGCCAAACATCTTCTTGGCCTCTGAGATCATCAGGGCTGAAAGCGAAAGGGAGAAGAAGAAAGCTGTTGATGGGCCTGGAAGCTGTCAGGAAAATCCTGCCCAGGTGAACCGGAGGCTGCGTTTCTCAGCGGATCCCGCACTGAGCATGCAGGCAGCGTTAATCAGCAATGCTTTCTTCCTTTTCACACTGTTCACCATGTTAACAGGGACTTGCAGGTTTCTAAATCCTGCATATGCTCCTACTGAAATAATCCTCTTTTTTTCCTTTCTGAGACCTTGCCAAAAAACACTACCCGAGCTAAGCAAAAAAAACAAAAAAAAAACAAAATCAGAAAATGCCTTTGGAAATTTCTCTCTCCAGGTTTTTGCATATGAAGTGTCCTATTGAAATGACAACTGCAACATTCGAGAATTTATGGTTAGGAGTCAGGATCATGGGATATTTTCAGGGAGAATTATTTTATGCTATTAGGTCTGCAATAAATTTTAAAGTTTTTTTTAAAGTGTTTTTTTAAACTTGCCAAGCAGAGCAACCTTATCACATAGAGTCTGTTATTGTAATTTATTGGCGGTCCTAACAGTGTACCTGCTGCATAATGTGTTTTATATGGATAGCTGTGTGTGTGCTCACATGTGGGAAAACAGGACACGGAGGTTGGATTCACATAACCAAATGATGCTTAGGTTTCTCATCCAGGAACTGACTGAATTAATAAGAGCAAGAGCAATCACCGTTGTTATGGTTTAGATGTAGAGTGTTCCCAAAGGCCTCAAGGGCTGAGGGGGGAGCTTTTGGAAGATGATTGAATCTGGGGCACTGGAGCTGACTTGTGGTGAGGAGGTGGGGTCCGGTCAGAAGAGGCCGGTTGGTCACTAGGGTTGTGACTTGGAAAAGCGTGTCACCCTTTCTGGCCCCTTGCTTCTCTCTCTGCTTCCTGGCTACCATGATGCAAGCAGCTTTCCTCCTCTGCGTCCCTCTACTGCTTCCTGCCTCGGAGCCAATCAACCACGGATTAAACCATGAGTAAAACAAAGGCTCTCCCCTTTCATCCAACACCTTTGCTGGTGTTGGATGCTGAGTCTCAGCAACAAGGTGCATGACTGTGACAGTAATAACAATAGTAGCAGTAATAATGGTGACCAGGGTAATGTACACTGGCTAACAGTTATCAAGAAGTACTGCCCTCTGCATCTCATGTATTCACTCATTTAATCTTTTTTCTGGGATTATTGAGCTATCATTGGCAAGTAAAAAGTAATATATTGGAAGTGCATGACTTGATGGGCATGTGTGTATATGTGATGAAATTATTTCCACAATCAAAGTAATCAACAAATCCATCACTTCAGTCACTATTACCTTTTTCTCTTCTTTTTTTCTCCTCTTCACTTTATCCCCTTCCCTCTTCCCTCCTTCCTCTTCCCTGCTCCTTCTCTTCCTTTCACCTTCCTTCCTTCCTTCCTTCCTTCCTTCCTTCCTTCCTTCCTTCCTTCCTTCAATCCTTCCTTCCTTCCTTCCTTCCTTCCTTCCTTCCTTCCTTCCTTTCCTGCTTCCTCCCTTTTCCCCTCCATTCTTCCTCTCCTCTTCTTTTTCTTCCTACTTCTTCTCCTCCTTTGGGGAGAACATTCTGAGGTGCCCTCTCTTTTAAGACCTCAAGCACACATCCAGTGTGGACTATCTTCACCTTTCTGTGACTCTGTTTCCACACTCACCCATGGTCATCCCTTCCTCCCTCTCCTCTACTCCTCCAGCCACCACCACCTACTCTCTACCTCTATGAATCCGGCTTTTTTAGATCCCACACACATGTGCAATCATACATGATTTTTCTTCAGCACCTGGGTACATGTTGGCTTTTGTGCCTCCTGTTTCAGCTGAGCTGCTAAGACCTTCCCAGATGACTTTTACTAAGTGGCCCAGAACTTAGCTACCATCATTCCTTCACGCCCCTGTTTCCCAGAGAGCACCTGGAGAAAGCCTTGAAGAAAGTCAGTCAGATTCCATTTCTTAGAAGCTTCACTCTTTCTGTCTGATGGTGCCCTCATTTGGGTCCACAAGGCCTTGAACAGTGCCCACCAAGCTGGGTTCTGTCTGCATTTTGTATCACTCTCCCTGTCTCTCTGTGCCATTCACACCTGACTTGCTGCCTTTCACCAAACTCCCCAAGCTCTCTCAGCCCAAGGCCCTGACCTTGCCTGGCATATATGCTTTGCCTGGTGGGCTTTTCTTGTCTTTTTGCAAGAGTGGCTTAGCTCGGAGATTCTTCCTGGGGAAGCTGTTCTGCCCACTCGGTTAAAATAGCTCCCTCTCCTCTGGTGCCTGCAACAGTGCTGGAGATTAATTAGTCCAAATCATCAGTGGTGTGTTTCTGCTGTGTGCAAACCATCTTCCTAATAGAGAGATAGATATTTAGATATATAACCAGAGCCAGGGGGAGTTGATGAGCCTTCAGGTGCCCTCTTAAAGAAAAGCAGTGACAGTAATGGTTAATATTAGGAATGGTGCATTTTGCTGAAAACGACTAGAGTAGCCAAGCAGGTTGAAGTGAACTTAATTTAAAAAGGAAAAAGAATAAGATGAGGGTTTTCAGGAAATCTGAGTCACGTTCCATTTAAGTACTTAAAATTCAATAAAATAAAAGCACCGAAAGCTTTTCTTCCTGATTCGGCTGCTGCTTTCTGACCCTTCTTGTGGTGTTGACTGTGTCAAGCCCTTCCCCGTGTACTTCCCGGGTGTCCTTCCACTCAGCACCACAGGGGGCTACTACACCATCATGTTCACACACAGCCCTTGTGTTTTGCAGAGCTAGGGGTGTGGTGCGGTCAGCTTTCTGTCATTGTGACAGTGGATCTGAGAACATCAACTTGAAAGAGGAAAGGTTTAGTTTGACTCATGGTTTCAGAGATTTTAGTCTATGGCCAGTTGGTTCCACTGCTAGTAGGACTTGGTGAGGCAGAGGATATCAGGGTGCAAGGGTTTCCGGAAGAAAGTCACTCATCTTGGAGAAGGAGGGAGGGAGCGAAGGAGACAGAGAAAGTGGGGGAGAAAGAAGAGGGGAAGGAGGAGGAGGAGGAGAGAAGAAAGGAATTATAGGGAGGAGGTGAGGAGGAGCAGAGGAGAAAAAGGAGGAGGAGGAGGAGGAGCAGAGGAGAAAAAGGAGGATGAGGAGGAGGAGGAGGAGAAGAAAGGAATTATAGGGAGGAGGAGAGGAGGAGCAGAGGAGAAAAAGGAGGAGGAGGAGGAGGAGCAGAAGGCAAGGGACAAGACGTAGTTCCCAAGGGCACCCCCACAGGAGCCATCCCCTCCAACTCGGCCTTACCTCTGAAGCTCTGTCACCTCCCCAGATGTTCTCACATTATGAATCCATTAGTGGATTAAACTACCGATAAAGTTAGAACCCTCAGGAGCAAATCATGTCACAAACTCTGTCTCTGAACACCTAAGACTTTGGGGGAAAAAATTTATATCCAAATCATAAGGTCCACATTTTCTGTGAAGTGGTAGATAATATGTTACCTTCTGTGAACTATAGCATCTCAGCTTCACAGAACATCAGGACAGATAAGTGACCACATGACAGATAATGCCAAATTGTTGTCAGCTTACCCCTACTGGGTTTGTTCCCGACTCTTAGACTAACCTCACAACTCCTCAACTCTGTCATTGGAACTCAAGACAGCCACAGACATTATACACACAAACAAATATGATTCCATTTCAATAAAAATTCACTTAAAAAGCATCAGTAGAATAGATTTAGCCAAATAGTTTCCCAGCCTCTCTTAGGGAAGGTAGCTATGTGCCTGTATTTAAATAGCTAAGTGACAACTAGTGTTTGAACTCAGGTCATCCTGATTCCGATCCCTCAATTTTGAATACCGCACTCTGGAATGCCTTCCTCCTGCTGGGCATCTGGGAGATAAAGGCCAGTGTGGATCTTCATAAGTATAATAAACTGTTACTGAGCACTTACTACACATAGGCACTAAGGGATCTACGTGTCATCTGTCCATGTGTCTGTATTCTACCTGCTTATCAACTATCTATATATCTATCAGGTGCCTGTCCTCATTGTTTGTGTTCAATTATCTGCATTCAACAATTTATCTTTTCAGTGTTGAAGGAAGATTCTGGTATTCAAAATCTGAAACAAAAAGTTAAAGTATAGAAAACCTCCTCAGCTGAATATTTTCTTTCCTCTACTGGAGACTGAGCCAAAGGCCTTCACACTGAACTACATCCTCAGCTCTTTTATCATTATTACTATTAATTATTATTATTTTGAAATAGTCTCTACCTAAATTGCCCAGGTTGGGCTCAAACTTACAATCCCCCTGCTTCAGGCTCCAGAGTGCTAGGATTACGGGCGTGCTGGAGGGCTGATTTTTTTAAGTGTTGAGACTATGTAACATTACAGGCTTGGTGGGCCATCAGAAACAGAGCTGAGGGGTGTTGGTTGTTAGCTGTGAGACCTGGTTTGTCACTCGAGGTTGATGTGAACTCGGTCTGCAGAGTGGCTTTGGGCAAGTTGTCCTGGATAGTTTGGGGGTGGTAAAAGCATTTCAGCTTATTACCTGTTCCTGGTATGGACTATAAGTGAGCATTATAAGTGAGGTTTTTTCTTTTCTGAATTTGGATTTTAATAACATTTTATGCTTATAGCAATCCGGAAAGGGGTGGGTTATTGTCTCTTAGCCCCGCTTGATATGTGAGAAAGTGCACACCAAGGTTACACAAGTGGCACAGGTCCTCAGGAGGGTAAGGGGTAGGACCAGGATTGCAGAGCGGAAATCTGGCTTCAGAGTTCACCCCTTTAAGGGACCCGCTTCTTCCTCCTGTCACATATCTGTGATCTGGGATACCACAGCCCATCACTTAGCAGCATTTAAATTAATTCCTCATTTGAAACTGAACATTTTATTCACTTTGGCTTATCCTTCATTCCCATCTCCGTTCCCTCTTTTGGGTAACAAATGGCCACTTAACAGAGAACATCCAAGAGGCCGAACTTCTTGCTGTAGAAAGCAGTGCCATTTAAGGTAATTGTTCCTAGTAGTTTAGCTTCTAACCAAAAAGTCAGACTTGCTTTTGCTGAAAGGTTAATAAGCAGAAATCTTAACTTTGCAGCACATCAGGACAGATAAATGGCTACACGAAAGCTAATGCAAAGTTATAACCTAGTTCAATAGTTTAACTCTACTGGTTTTTTTCTTAGGTCTAAGATCAATCTTACAAAAGATTAAATGGAAAATTAAGGGAAAAGGCAATCTCTTCCTCTCTCACTGTCTCGCTCTCACTCTGTCTCTGTCTCTCTGTTTATGTCTCTGTCTCTCTGTTTATGTCTCTCTCCTTTTCTTTCTCTCTGTATGCAAATTTATATTCATGTTCTACAGATTACAGGGCTAAAAAGTTACTACCAACATTTATGTCACAACTAGGAAAATCAGAATTACAACTACAGAATGATAACCAGGTAGATACCATAGTCTCCTGTCCAATGGATTGAATCTCTCCATGTGTGCTAGTTTGCTAAGGCTGCCTCACACAGTACAGTCATCAGCTGTGGACAGAAATATGGTCAGTGATGGACCTCATACAGCTATTCCACAGAGCTTAGGGGCCCATCAGCTCCACCATACAGATTTTTTGTGAGTGACTCTATGACAGTCACACAGGATGAATTTACCCATGGGTGCTTTTCTCAGACTGCATCCTTGTTATCAAGGGAAACACAGCTGTACCAACAATGGGTTTTAAAAACTAATCCTAGAAGTAATAATTATTGTCTCATAGTTCTGAAGACCTGAAATCTAAAATCAGTTTGCTGACAGAACCATATTCTACTGAAGGTTTCAGAAGGGAATCCATCCTGGCTTCTTTCAACCTCTGGTATCTACTTGTAGCCCTCTGTGGATGCATTGGTCCAGTCTCTGCCTCCCCAGTAAGTTTTTGGCCTTTTGTTTCTTCTTCTTCTTTCTTCTTCTTCTTCCTCTTCTTCTTCTTCTTCTTTTCTTCTTCTTCTTCTTCTTCTTCTTCTTCTTCTTCTTCTTCTTCTTCTTCTTCTTCTTCTTCTTCTTCTCTTCTTTCTTCCTCCTCCTCCTCCTTCTTCTTCTCCTTCTCCTTCTCCTTCTCCTTCTCCTTCTCCTTCTCCTTCTCCTTCTCCTTCTCCTTCTCCTTCTCCTTCTCCTTCTCCTTCTCCTTCTCCT
>PVLA01012296.1:0-45770 GCA_004027455.1 Hydrochoerus hydrochaeris | reverse complement strand
GGGTCGGGAGGGCGGGAAGGGCACAGCGAAGGTCGGGAGAGCGGGAAGGGCACAGCGAAGGTCAGGAAAGCCATCGCGGAGCAACTGAGCAGAGCCTTGGAGGTGAGGGTCCCCCTCGAGAGAGGGGAGAGGCGTGTTCTCAGACAGGGAAAACGGCGCAATGACCTAGGCTGGGGAGCTCATGAGGTGAGCCGGGGGTGCAGCCGGGAGCCAGGCTGGGGAGGCGAAGTGAGACGGAGCCGGTTAGAAGGAGGCAGGAGAGGAGACAGGACTGGGAGGAGGATGGCAGCAGCTTAAGCGGAGAGCTCTGCGCTTCTAAGGGGAGAGCGCAGTGCCAGCTCTCAGAGCAGTGAGGCTCCTGCAAGGATCCAGTCACCTGACGGCAGTGGCTCCGGCCAGGTGGGGACCCTGGAAGCGCTGAGACGGGTCTGATACATCCTAAACCCTTGATCTTTGCCTAAAGAAGAAACTGATCTCCTATCTTTAACTGCAGCTTTGTTTGGGGGCAAAGCACTCCGGCTGCGTGCCACAGAACAGGTAAGTGAACTTCAAAGGCACATTTGCACACATATGGCCAAAGATTAAAAACAAAGCAACACAAAACAAAAAACCCAACAGCATCCAGGTGTGGTGGCTCATGCCTGTCATCCCAGTACTCGGGAGGCTGAGGCAGGAGGATTATTGCAAGTTCAAGACCAGCCTAGGCTACAAGGTGAGCTCAAGGCCAGCCTGAACTGCATATTGAGACCTTATCTCAAAAAGACAAAAAAAAACCAGCAAAATGATATGTGTACATTCCTGCAGTTCTGTTTGCCACCCCCAAGAAGTTTTAAGTTGACAATATTGAAAATGCATAGGATGGCAAAGAATATCATTTTCCGGGGTTGATTAGTCACACAAAACTTTTAAAACAAAATTGTTATAGCTCACATCATCCACTTTAGAAATACTCCCTTGGCCAACCCTACCTCCCCTTTACTCACGGGAAAATGTATACAGTTAGTTTTCTCCTCCTCCTCCTGTGCAGCCTGCTTCCCCCTGAACTGCATCCTAACGCAGCCAGCCGCTTGTGTTGGGGTTTTCACGGCTCACGCTGCTGTACTTCTCTGCAGGAAACGTCTCAGCCTGCTGCCCTGTCTGGTGCTCAGGGGGTCCCCACACCCCTGTTCAGCACACAGAGCCCAGATCTGGGGTATAGGCGAGATGTGTTGCTGTGCTCAGCAGAGGAGTGACTGTAAGCAGGGGTGCGGGCAATGAGACTGGGCACTCACAGTCCCGACCCTGCATGCCGATGTCCACTCACACTTCGGTGCATACCTGTGTACGCCTCTCTCCACCTCCTCAAAGCCCGGGAATGGATTTCCCATTCGTCTGAGCACTAAGGATGACTCAAACAACTTTCCACGTGTCACACCGGCTTAGCTGCTTGGTTCTCCCTGTGCTTCCCTTGGAAACAAAATTTCAACTTGCTACTTGGCCAAGTGTCTTTGGGAGGTAACTCAGCTTACTCGAAGGGATGCTGACTCCAACTGTCATTTGACCTTGCTAGAACAGGTTTCTCCTAACTCACCTTACAAAACAGCTGTACTTCTGGACCTTCTTTGGCAGGGACTAATGCCTCTCCTCAAGTTCAACATCAGTGATTCGGAGTCTGACTTGGGAAATGATACCCACAGAAGATTAAGGACAAAAATCCAGCCTCGTCAGATTCCTGGCTCGAACCAGACCACCTGAGAACTCATCTCTAAACAGAACACAAACCATAGAACTGCTTTAAAGCCATGGACATAAATGGGTTTTAAGAGAATAGGCCTTTCAAAATGTAATGACTTTTATAACAAAACATGGCGTGCTCTTTAATGGGATTTCCTGTGAGAAGCTCCATCTGACAGTGGCAGCAAGGTTAGCTACAGTCACCCTGAGTGAGTGATTTATCTGTGCACCTTTGACATTTTTCTCTTCCCTCTGCTGGCAGAAAGATAAAAGGCAATGCTGTGGCCTCTGAATCTTTCACTCTAGGACATGCTGGCATGCATTTTAACTCCATTCTTGATTCTATTTTGTTTGCAGCTTGTTCCTTACCTTTGATCTACTTTTCCTTCATATTAGTATGTGTGCACACACATTCTTACATAAGATCATACATAATGCATATAAAATATAGCTATACACAGCAGCTTTGTCCTATTACCCACGCCTTGGCTGCCTTCATGAACGAAGCAGGTTCCTGTCCTTTCAAAGATCACTATTTTTTTTTTTTGGCTTAAAGTCATGAACACGCTCTGAACTATCACATGAATCAAATTATAAAGAGCACAAGGTAGAATCGTTAGCATCTCCAAAAGCAATTCAAAACTAAGTGATGTACAGAAGTGTTTAACCAGCAGAACAAAACAATAACAATAAAAATAACAATAAAAACCAAAACTCGTTTCTCAGTTCAACCCCTGAGCATTGAGTCCTCCATTTCTGCCTGATACTGAGCGAGACATGGAGAATTAAAAGGAAGACAAGAATTCAAGCGGCTCAGGATTCAAAGCCTCGTACAGTCCAAGGAGGTGAGGAGTGGAACACAAGGCAGGTGTCACCGGTACAACCTGGGACTATGGCCCCAGGCTGCCCCTGTCACTAAGGCCTGCGTAAACTTCCAGAGGACAAGATCAATTTTGCAGGCCACACTGAAACCCACTTGAGCAATCTAAGGTCCTTCAAGAGCCAGGGTTTGGAGAAAGGGACACCTACACAGGATCCACAAGAAAATTTTCATAAATGTGTTTTCACTTTTATGATGTAACACGTCCCACCAGTTCCAGAAGTGTCATTTGGAATGGACACCACTGCATTACTCACAGTAACTTCCAAAGGCAAGGGAGTGGTTTCATAACCTTTAATAACAGAGGAAAGCACCGAGCCTTTAGGAAGCCCTTTTGATTAGAATCACGGCAGACTTTTCAGCACAAACCCTCAAGTCAAGAAGAGCTTGGAGTGAGGTATTTCAAGCCCTGAAAGAAAACATTAACTTCAACCCAGACTGATGTACCCAGCAAAACTTTCATTAAAATTTAATGGAGAAAGAAGATACTTCCATGACAAAGAACAACTGAAGAAATTCATGTCCACCAAACCAACCACAGAAAGACTATTGAAAGACATACTAGATAGAGATAAAAATGACCACAATCCCCAAAACAACAACAGAAAGAAACCACCAGGTAGGATAAGCAATTTAATAAGAGGAAAAGCAGAAAGAAACAAATGAAACATAATATGGCAAAGTCGAGCCAGTACATATCAATGATATCCATAAATATAAATGGTCTCAATTCACCTATATAAAGAAACAGATTGACAAAATGGATCAAGAAACAGGATCCCACAATATGCTGTATACAAGAAACACATCTGACCCAAAAGGAAACTCATAGATTAAAAGTCAAAAGATGGAAAACAGTATTCCACACAACAGGAACCCAGAAAAAAAGCAGGGGTGGCTATTCTATTTGCAGACAACGTGAATTTCAAACCTAAAATGATTAAAAGAGAGAAGGCCACTACATACGTGTTAGTGGAAAAATTCAGAGGAAGAACTAACAATTATATGCGCCAAATACAGGAGCACCCAACTATACAAGACAGATACGAATGGACATGAAAAACCAAATACACAAGAACACAATTATAACAGGAGATCTTAACAGCCCATTTGCACAGATAGATCAACTAGACAAAAAGTCAGCAAAGAAATAACAGAACTGAATCATACCTGTGAGCAATTGGACTTAGTAGACATTTACAGAGTGTTCCACCCAACCACTCAGAATACACATTCTTCTCAGCTGCACATGGGATATTCTCCAAAATAGACCATATATTATCCCATAAAACATTCATAAGTAAATGCAAAGGTATTGAAATCATACTATGCATATTATCTGACCATAGTGCACTGAAATTGGAAATTAATGGCAAAAGAAATTGTAAAACCTGCATAAATACATGGAAATTAAATAACAGCCTTTTGAACAACCAGTGGGCTACAGATGAAATTAAAGAAGAAATAAAGCAATACCTACAATTCAATGAAAATATAGAAGCAACATACTGTAATCTGTGGGATGCAATGAAAGTGGTCTTAAGAGGGAAATATATAGCAATAAATTGTCATATCAAGAAAACAGAACAAGCACAAATAAACAACCTAATGCTCCATCTCAAGCTTCTAGAAAAAGAAGAGTGAGCTAAACCCAAAGCTCATAGAAGAGAGGAAATTGTAAAGATTAGAGCAGAAATCAATGCAATTGAAACTAAAAAAACAATACAAAGAATTAATGAATTGAAAAGTTGGTTTTTGAGAGAATAAACAAAATTGACAAACCCCTAGCTAACCTTATCAAGAGAAAGAAAGAAAAAAACCCAAATTCATGCAATAAGAACTGAAAAGGGAGAAATTTACTACAGATCCCATGGAAATTCAAAAGATCATGAATACCTACTTTGAAAATCTCTGCTCACATAAAGTGAAAAACAGAGGAAATGGACAGATTTGTAGAAACATATGAACTACCAAAGCTCAACCAAGAATATATAGCAATTTTGAACAACCCAATATCAGCTATTGAAATTGAAAATATAATTATAAACTTACCAACAAAGAAAAGCCCAGGTCCGGATGGATTCACAGCTGAATTCTACAAGAAATTTAGAGAAGATTTGATGCCAGTACTCCTTAAACTCTTCAGTAAAATTGAGAAGAAAGCAATCCTCCCTAAATCATTCCTGGAGGCAAGTATTACTCTGATACCAAAACCAGAAAAAGATCCAACCAAAAAAGAGAACTATAGGCCAATCTCACTAATGAACATTGATGCAAAGGTTCTCAACAAAATACTGGCAAATAGAATGCAGCAAATCATCAATAAGATTACACATCATGACCAAGTGGGGTTCATTCCAGGAATGCAGGGATGGTTTAACATATGCAAATCAATAAATGTAATACACCACATCAACAGAACCAAAAATAAAAACCACATGATCATCTCAATAGATGCAGAAAAAGCTTTCAACAAAGTCCAACACATGTTCATGATAAAAACCCTTCAGAAACTTGGAATACACAGTGTCTACCTCAATCTTATAAAGGCCATCTATGACAAACCAACAGCCAACATTATACTAAAGACAAAAACTGAAAGCTTTCACTTTAAAATCAGGAACGAGACAAAGATGTCCACTATCACCACTCCTTTTCCATATAGTTGTGGAAACACTAGCCAGAGCAATCAGACAAGAGAGAGAAATAAAAGGAGTAAAGATAGGAAAGGAAGAAGTTAGATTATCACTATTTGCAGATGATATGATACTCTATATAGAAGACCTAAAAAACTCCATTAAAAGACTGCTAGAGGTAATAAGTTCAGTAGTGTAGCTGGATACAAAGTCAATGCTCAAAAATCAATAGCATTCCTGTACACAAACAAAAAACTCACTGAGAGGGAAATTATGGAAATATTGCCCTTTACAGTAACATGTAAAAAAATGAAATACTTAGGAACCAACCTAACTAAAAATGTAAAAGACCTATATGCTGAGAATTATACTACACTGAAAAAGGAGATTGAAGAGGATATTAGAAAATGGAAGGACATTCCTTGCTCTTGGTTAGGAAGAACCAACATTGTGAAAATGGCCATACTCCCAAAACTGTTATATAGATTTAACGCAATCCCAATCAAAATACCATTGACATACCTCACAGATCTAGATAAAACACTATTAAAATTCATTTGGAAACAGAAGAAACCTAGAATAGCAAAGGCAACTCTAGGCAACAAAAGCAAGGTAGGAGGCATCTCAATTCCTGACTTGAAACAGTACTATAAAGCCACAGTGATCAAATCAGCTTGGTACTGGCAAAGAAATAGACCTGAGGATCAATGGAACAGATTAGAAGATACAAGCACAACTACAAAGACACTCAGCCACCTGATATTTGACAAAGGGGCTAAATATGTCCACTGGAAGAAGGATAGTCTCTTTAATAAATGGTGTTGGAAAAATTGGCTCTCTACATGCCGAAGACTGAAACTAGATCCAAGCCTATCACCATGCACAAAACTAAAGTCTAAGTGGATCAAAGACATCAATATTAAAACAGAAACACTAAATCTATTGGAGGACAAGGCAGGTAGAAGTCTTGGAGACATAGGGGTAGGCAGAGAATTCATGAACAAAACGCAAACTGCACGGGAAACACTTGAAAGAATCAACAAATGGGATCTCATGTTATTGAAAAGTTTCTGCACTTCAAAGACAATCACCAACAGAGTGAAAAGAAAACCCATAGAGTGGGAAATAATTTTAGCCAGCAACTCCTCAGACAAAGGACTTGTGTCCAGAACATATAAAGAATTGAAAAACATCAAGCCCCCCAAATTCAAAGACCCTCTCCAAAAATGGGCATCTGAGATGAACACACAGTTCTCAGAGAAAGATATACAAATGGCAAATAAATACATGAAGAAATGTTCACCATCACTGGTCATTTGAGAAATGCAAATTAAAACAACGTTGAGATTCCACCTCATGCCAGAAAGAATAGCTGCCATCAAGAAATCAACTGATAACAAATGTTGGCGAGGCCGCAGGGGAAAAAGGAACACTGCTCCACTTGGTGCGAATGTTGACTTGTGCAACCATTATGGAAATTCATATGGAGAATTCTCAGAAGACTAGGATTGGAAGCCCCATTCAATCCAGCTATTCCCCTCCTGGGCATTTTCCCCAAAGAACTGAAAAGTTCATATCACAGTGATATATGTGCACCCATGTTCATAGATGCACAATTTGTGATAGCTAAATCCTGGAAACAACCAAGATGCCCATCAACTACAGAGTGGATGAAAAAGATGTGGCATTTTTATACAATGGAATATTACTCAGCTATAAAAAAGGATGATCTTGAGGCCTTCATAAGTAAATGGAGACAACCTGAGACTATCCTCATTAGTGAAATAAACAAGAATCATATTTACAAATATCATATTGTGTCTCTAGTGTAAAAAGTAAATAAGAACTATAAGTGTAATAAAACCAAAATGTGTAATTCCTGTTGTAAAAAAGAGAGGAAACGAAAGGGCTCTAAGGGATATAACTGCATGTAAGTTTGAGTGTGTAAAATAGATGACCAAATTTCTGAATCTTTGGATCTTTGAGCAGAACTGTTTGCAGTCTGACTGTTTGAATGTCTACTATGTACCCTTTAACTTTGTAACCTGAACAACTACATCCAGGATGACAGTATGTAATTTATAAATTACTGATTTCTTAGTGGGGCTTTTTCTCATTCTCCTTTTTCTTTCTTTCTTTCTTTTAAAATTCTGTATTGTTGCTATCCTTTTTTGTTTTTTTTCTTCTTTTTAAATAAAATTTTAAAAATGTATAATTGCTATTGTAAAAAAAAAAGGAAATAGGAAGCGCTGTAAAAGATATAGCTGCATGTATGTTTAGGTGTGTGGGGTTGATAACCATATTTCTAGGTTCTTGTTGGATTATTGAACAGATCTGTTTGCAGTCTCACTGCATGAGTGTCCACTTTGTGTGCTTTAATTTTGTAACTTGAATAACTATTTCTAAAGGAACAATATGTAATTTATCAACTAGTGATTTCTTACTGTTTAACTTCTTTTCTTGAAATTCTGTAATATTTCTACCTTTTTTGGGTTTTTTTCTCTTTAAATAAAAAAAAAAACTACAAAAAAAAGGAAGCCCTTTTGCTTGTTTTAGACACAGTGTCAAGCATTTATAATTCCCTGCCATGCTGGTCACTTTCCCCACATGCTCAAGATCCGTGACCTCTGGGTCTCTTGCCAGACTCCACAAACTCTTTCTCTCCATATTCAGTCTGACCAGGCCGCCAATTTCTTCTATTATTCGCGCCACAATTGCAATTTGTTGAAAAGTCTCAGGCTCTGAAATTGCCTAAAGTTAAATCAAGTGCAGCCAGTTTATCAATTTTATTGCTCAACAAACCAGACACCAGCTATAGATTTCTGATTGACCCTATTTAATGCAGCCTCCCACGGTGGGGCAGTTCCAGGACGTCTCACCGCACACCATCGCACAAGGCTCACGGGTCTGTCAGCAGATGCAGGTCACCCCGAGGGAGCTCACGGGGCCCCTCACGCACAGTCACCCAGCTGCTCTCCCGGGTCGCACTTTGCTTTTCGCCCCTTCAAACAGATTGTGTCCTAAAGTACAGTTACCTCATCAGTACCCGCCCTCTGCCTATCTTGCTTCCTGCTTCTTTTCAGCTCTCAGTGCAAGACAGAGTCACAACTCCACCTCCTCTCACCCCTCAAAGCCACCCCCTGGCCCCATCCCCTTCTTCTGGGTTTCTGATTTGTTTATGTCCTGACTCTCTGAGATGGATTCTCTACCAGCAGTGAATGAGATGCTTTCAGAGACTGCCAGTCAAACCAAGGCATGCCTGGCCCCAGGACGCTGCCCCAGCTTCCCCCCCTCACTCCAGGGGAAATCGAACCACCACCCCTTCAATTCTCTTGATTTTATACTCATACCCTTCCTGTCCATCCTCTGGGTGGCCACCAGACTGACACCATATGCATTCAGGCCATCACTCTCTCTTATTCAATTTCTCTTCAGTACATCATGGGAAACCTCTGCGATCCACTGGCTAAGCTGCATCTCCCACCACAGCCTAAATTACTTGCTGTTGGCTAGTGCCTCAGTGCCTTTGCACTTGCTGCTGTCTGAAGGAATCTCTCTGCTTTGTCCACCATATAACAACTCATCTAAATGGTCTCTCCTCAGGGAGGCCCTCTGCCCCTCCCAAATAGCCTTTGGTTTCCCCCTCATATCTAAACTCCTGCACAGACTTTCATGGAAGTATATTACCTTGTTTTGTTAAAATTATTTGCCTACATTTCTATATTTCTACCTCCCAATGAACCACAAAGCTTGTTTTGTTCTTTCTTTTTTTCTTGCAGTCATAGGGATTGAACCTTGGGCCTTTGCAGTGAGCTATGTCCCCCAGGCCTTTTTCTTTTCTTTTCTTTTCTTTTCTTTTCTTTTCTTTTCTTTTCTTTTCTTCTCTTTTCTTTTCTTTTCTTGAGATAGGATTGCTCTAAATCCCTAAGTGGCACAAGCTGGGCTTGAGCCTGCAATCTTCTTGCCTCAGGGGCTGAGGATTTAGTTCAGTGGCATAAGCACCTGCCTTGCAAGCACGCGGCCATGAGTTCAATCCCTGGTACCAATTAAAAAAAAAAAAAAAAAGACCAGCAATCTTCCTGCCTCAGCTTTCCAGAGTGCTGGGATTCTAAGTGTGGTGCAACCTGCCTGGCTGCAAATCTCTTCAGGAAAGGGACCGTGTCATACTAGCTTCATATGGCCTAGTGTTTGTCTATGGTAAGAGCTCTAAAAGTATTCCTGAGCTCCTTAACAGCCAAAAAGTGTTTCCTGAGTGAATTAACATAAGACAATGTTTTATTTAAAGAGAAAAAACCAAAAAAAGGTAGAAATATTACTGAAGACTTTGCAAAAGGTTCACAGGAACTGATGCTCTGAATTTGGGAGTGTAAAAAATATTTATGAAGTTCAAATGCAGATCTAAAACAATAGGTCAACAATTCAAAATACAGGGTTTTAAAGGAGGGATAAAAGGAAAAACGCATCAGTCACCTCCATCTGTGGGGAGATTTTCACTCCTCTCCCCCAAGTCCTTTCATCTATAGTGTGTGGGACACTCTCAGGCATGTCTTGTTCCCCAAATGCTCCTAGAAATATGGGGCAGACTACTCATGCATCTGTAATAAACCATATCAAATACGGTAAATGATTTCCAGAAAATGACCATGAAAATACGAACACTTTAAAACACAACTGAGTTTCATAAAATAACATTTGAATAAGTGAGAATATATGTTCTGTTTGGGGACAGGTTGGTTCAATATCACAAAGAATTAGTCCTAAATTAAGCTGTGTATTTAATATAACCTTTCCTCCATTATGTGATTTTTTTGATAACTGGATAATATCTAAAGTTCTTGCAGAAAAAAATAAAGATGTAAAAAGATCTAGGGTAATCTTGAAGCAAAAAAGGGGGGCAATAAAGGATTGCTAGATATTTCAGTCATTAAAATACACAAAACAAGAAAAACTGACACAAAGTAGAATTCGCCAACAAATTGACAGTCAGCCAAAGAAAGGAGACTCTCCAAACACGTTTCCAGCTACACTGGAGAGTTTAATGGATGTTACTATCCTATTCTTCCATCCATCTCCACCAGGGACCGAGTAACGTTGTTTTTTACAATGTAGCAGGTGCAGTGTTCGAGAAATATTTGGGGAAAGCTGAGTATTTTGGAGGGAAAAATAAAATGAAACTCATGCGCTACTAAAACAAAGTATGTATGAATCAAGTTGCATTTATGTAAAAATAAAATCTTTAAAACTACAGTAAGAAATTGTGGAAAATGAACTTTTGCGATCTCAGAGTGAGTTAAGCTTGACTTATTATTTCACAAAATCCAGTACCACAAGAAATATGACAACTTTATATATAATTTTAAAAATTTTCCAAATACAATAAACAGTATCAGAAAAAATGACAAAACAGGTGAAATAAGTTGGTGGAAAAATCATCATAAGGAACTGTGAGTTCTTTAGCATACCAAGAGCTCCTAAAAATTAAGATCAAAATTCAATTTTTAATAACAGTGAGCCTGGAAGGGGCATGAAAAGAAAGTTCATAAAAGAAACAAATACTACCTAGCAAGCACAGGAAAAGATATTTAGGTTAAATCATGAAACGCTACTTTGACCCAGAAGACTGGTAAAGGTCAAAGTATTTGCCAGTATCCTTCCATGTGAGGGAAAGGCTGTCACTCCCTGGTGCTGGGGGTTTGACCCTAACCAGCCAACTCCAGGCAACAGGATGTCAGTGGAGCTGTGAAGTGTGGACCATGTATGCCTGGTTACCACGTATTCTACTTTCAGAAGTCTTTCCTACAAACTCCTTGGCACATAGCTGCACTTCCCCAACATCCTCCCCTCACCACAGTAATCCCATCTCCTGGGTTATTCCTTCCAGGACACTGAACGCTACACGGCGGCCGTCCCTCTCCACTCTCAACAGAATGAAGGAGCCCAGCCATCTCTGCCGCCAACTTGCTTTTCCCTCATACCTCGCTTTTCTCTTTTCCTGACAGAAAGCCATCTAACGGTCCTCTTCCTGGGGGTTCTGGGGGTCCTGGGGCCAGCCACAGGCTCCTGTCGTTTTACTCTTCAATACATCACCGTGGTACAGAATTAAGTCTGAGTAAATTCCAAATTATAATAAGTGTCTACAAGACTGACAACAAAATCTTTCTTCAATCTCTCCCAAAAGCTTTATGATAAAGTCATTTCATTTATCCTAACCTTGAAGAAGCACGATCATAATCATGAAATGAAATCTGCTAAGTAAGAAACATACACCCTGCGAAAGAGCCCTTCCCCGAACACCTAGCGCAGAGACAAACAATGGCAATGAACTCAGGTCGAGGGGAAATGTACGCACACTACAGGCTCCATGCTACGCACATCACAGGCATTATCATCTCAGGTCTCAAGCAGCAACCAAGTATGGATGAACCAAGGTAACTACCTTCATCCCCATAAATGAGGGCAATGATGCACAAAGACTAAGAAATCTTCCCAAAGGTAAGAGAGTGGCGGAGCCAATGGGGCCGGACCTTCTGCCCGGAGCCTGGGCTCCAACGCCAGCAGATATTTCCCTTTAAATCCGAATTCTTTTTGGAGCAAGGTAGAAAGTATTGCTGAGAGCTTGCTTACTGTACCATGGAATCGGAACACAGAGTGGCAACTTTTGGAAATCCATAAATACTGCTTTTGCTTCAAGATGTCATTCCACTCGGATATTCTATCTCAGACAAAATCTACTTTTGTGAATTTGCTCGTTGACATACCGATGTCTCACTGGCCTTGAACTCCCTCTCTCTTTCCCAAATAGAAATTCCTTGCCAAGTTTCCTGTGGGTTCCTCTTCCAGTCCCTCCCAGCTCCCGCTCTGCAAATGACCTGTGCTTGCAGGCCACACCCAGCGTTTCTCTGCCCCCACCCAGGGCTGCTGCTCCCCTACTCAGAACTCCCCACTTCTCCCAGAAGGACGCCCCGCCTATCTCTCAGACTCTAGAGAGAGGTGGGTCTATTTCCATCCTGGGTTCTTCGACTAAATTCTGACAACTCGGGCTTCGAGAAAGACGCTCAAGAGCTTTGATGTGCATCTCACGTCTCCTTTCCACCAACTCCAAAACCCAATGTCCTGCTATGACTTTGACTCACAGCAGCTGCATGCAGCTAGGAAACATCTCTTCTGCAAAATCGTGATCTATGACACATTAGTCAGAAAATAAATACTAAGATAGTAAGCTAAAAACAATAAATGAGGAGAAAAACCTAGTGTAAATATAATGCACAGGTTAAGTGAAGCTAAAGAAAGTCAAGTGTGAAGACAGCTGGTGAAAACACTCTTGCCTTTGTTTCCTTCTGGCTGCCTGTCACCCTCTGACGGGCTCTGTCCTTGCTAACACGCTTGTCCCTTTCCATCCCCCACGCCCACAGGCATGCTAGCTCCCTGAAGGCAGGATGTTGACTGCTCCGATCACTGTTATTTCTCAGGCCTGTAGTATTTGTTCATTAAATACTCCCGAAATGAGTGAATGAACAAATCAACAAATGAAGTGCATATCCTACCATCTCCTTGTGTGTAAGCAAAATGTATTTGCTTTCATGTTCTGGACAAATCTCTATAGATATCCTTCCATGTTCTTCAACCTTCACAGGTTAATTTCAAGGTGGTCAGTCATCTGATCAGATCGGATGCTGAGATACACAAAACTCCCAACTTTCCATCCCCTAAAAATATGTAGACTGATTCTTTGGGGAAAAGGGAAGCAGGAGGCATAGACAAGATCACCTTGGGGAGGATCCGAATCTATTTCAAGGAGAGTCTGGGAAGCTCATGCATGCATATCCACTGGTTCATGAAACAACTGTGTTCCTTGTAACAACACAAAGCTGCCAAAGAGAAAGAAGCGTAACTAAGTTACTAGCAAGAAAGGACCCATGGGGCTCTTCACACAGGACCCCCTTTCTGATTCTCCTACAAAGCCACATCTATTGCTACGTCTTCCTTTTCCTCTTCTTCTCCTCCTTCTCTCCTTCCTCCTCCTGCTCTTCCTCCTTTTCTTCCTCCTCCTTTTTCTCCATCTTCTTCTCCTCCTCCTTCTCTTCCATCTTCTTTTCAATACTGTGGACTGAACCCAGGGCCTTTACACTGAGTGGCATCCCCAGCCTTTTTATTTATTTTGTACTTTGAGACAGGGTTTTACTAAGTCACCAAATTGCCAAGGCTTGCTTTGAGCTCACAGTGCTCCTGCCTCTGCCTCCCGGAGTGCTGGGTTTACCAGCATGAGCCACCATTCCTGGCAAAACTACCTCATTAGCAACACACCCATCAGATTCTAGGTTCTGACTCCAGCTGCTCCCTCTTCCTGGGTTGTTCTCTCATTCTTCTCCCAAATCTGCAAGTCTACAGCCTACCACACTCCATGTCCAGCAGTCTGTCTTGGGACCAAGTCATTTATTTACAGACAAACCATCACTAGTTTGGGGTTTTCAGGAGGATGTGAAGTATGTCTTTCTTTCTTTTTCTTTCTTTCTGCCTTTCTTTTAACATCTTTCATTCCTTGGAACTTTAAACAATATTTTCCTTATAAGAATCCCTTAATAATTTTTCGCTGTTTACTGAAATTCATTTGGGGGCAGAGATGCTCTCCAGAGTTTCACACAGAATTTCTAATGGACTATTGCAGGACATGTGCCAGTCTCTTTATCCTTCCCAGTACAATTCATGCCATCATAGGTGTTTCAGAAATACTTCTCCACATACAGAAGAAGCTGCAATGCTAGAACCACAGGTGTTAGAGGGAGATTCCCTTCCATCATCCAAGGATTACTGGGTATCTGTCATACTGTTGTCACTAGGCAAAGCCTTAGGGTACCAAAAGGAATGTCTTGACCTTGTCCTCATGAAACAAAAAGTCTGTTTGAGAGACACAGAGGGAAAGAATTAATTGCAGTATAATCAGCTGCGAATCAAAAGACCGTAAGTTCCACAAAGCCAAGGTTCCACCAAGCTCCACAAGAGCCACGGTCGCACTGTCTGGTTCACCAGTGGGTTCCTAAGGCCGGGCAGGAGGGTGGACGCAGCAGGTGTTCAGTATCAGACAAATGCACGAACGCATGAAGGCAGCAACCCATCAGCCCTGCTCCCTCTTTGCAAAATAGAAATAAATAGTGCATGTCCAGCAGGGGAAACTAACACAGTGTCTGTCAACTTCTTGAAATGTTCATAAGAAAAACAGAGTTTCTGTCTACAAAGTGCCTTCCCACACAGGCATGCGGAAATTATCACAGACGTTTGCCCGATGGGATGCACCGTGACTGGCACAGCTGCACCATCCACATGACACGAACCCCAGGCATAATGGGCGCCAGTGAGTTCCATGCCACAAAGCAGTTCTGCAAGCAGTGAATGGCACGGGAAGGGTGGCAGGGTGTCGTGGAAAAGGGCTCTGCACCGGGGTGGAACGGGGCTCGGCATAAACACCCACTCTGTGCACTAGATTCACCCTCCTCGGGTGCCCTCCGACCTCCACCCCAAGCGAGGCACTTCACTCCCTTAACTTGCGCAGGATAAGTAAGTAGGCAAGATGCTCCTCAAGGTGTCTCTGCATGACACAGGGCACTGCAAAGTGTCCGGGCTAAGCAAGTAGGTGTCACACACGCATGCGCCCTGCTCCTGAGGGTTGGGTGTCATCACACCTTTCTGTGGGACTCTAACACTTAGGGCACTGTCAGAGGTCTGGGGGCTCTGTAGGGTCAAAGGAATGTACAACTAACCCCTTCTAGAAGGTCAAATAAGGGTCAGCTGTCTCTGAAGTGACCACCCAGCTGGCGATCACAGAGGTAATAACACTTCACACTTTTTCACAGATGGCTCACAGCCCACCAGGCAATCCAACCCAAGTTAAGTTAGCAGAGACAGAATCTGAGTCATGCAGTGAGTGGAATCCAGGTGTGGACTGGAATCCAGGGTAGCTAAAGATATCCCTTGGTGACCGGCTTGGGTCCTGATGAGTGGCCAGACACCCGTTCCCTCTCCAGCACTCGCAGGAGGTCCCCAGGGCAATCAATAGGGAACGGGAGGATAAGAAACTTCCTGCTGAATGACAGAATGCTGCTTTCCACAGGGTGGCTGCTGGCTTGCAGGGGCACAAGGGCCCTAGCAGACGTTTAAGGAAGAGCCAGAGACCGCTCTAGAGAAGAGGTCTATATAACCTGTCACAATGCACTTGGAACAGTTTCTTGGATCTCCAGATGCAGAGCCAACAGCCCGAATGGAGAATTCAATGCTAAATACAGGAAAGCGTTTCCCCCCTTTCGTCTTGCATTATTTTGGGGCTCTGATTTGGTTTTCTCCAAAGTTCTGCCATCTCCCTCTACCCCAAAAGAGATATAATTTGCAATATAAACATTTATGACAGTCTGAAGAGATGATTATGCTACTGAGGACATGTTTCCTTTTCCTACAAGGTGATCCAGTCACTGTAGTCCTAAATGATTTCAGCAGGGAGGCACAGATCAAAAATGCGGTCTTCCACACGGCCCATGAAGTATTCCTCTTGTTTGAGACACTCTGTCTGAGTTGCCAGTTGAATAGCAAGTTCTTTTCAAAGTAGATCACCATATCTGCCGTTAAGAAGTGGTTTAGAATCTCTGCTCAGAATGGTACTCCCTGTAAGACACTTTACGTAGGAGTCTTTTTACCCAGCAAAAGGGACTCTGGAGAGATGGTAAAATTGGCTTAACTGTATTGGAAAAAAGCAAGAGAAAAATTCAGCCAGTTTCCTAATGTCACGCTTCATGCAGTGCTAAAGGAAAGCTGCCCCCATAATCAAATGATTTTACATTGTATCACTGATAAACTCCCCCTCTTAACACAGGAAGACCTTTTTTAGACAGTAAACATGTCAAGATTTGAGGGCAGCCCCACCTAGACAGACCTAGAATGTCATTAATTAAGATGCAAACTGATTCTATTTCTGGCTGTGGTAATCAACTATGTAAAATAGTTTCAATGACAAGAATGCCTGGAGAAACATGAGATTATATTTATATTAATGGGGACAATTTTTCCTCTTAATTGTGTGATTATTTGAACATTTGCAGTCTGGTTACTAAGAGAAACTGTAACCAATTCTTCATTAATTGTCACATCATTTTCACTGTCTGCGTTTGCATACATGTATGCTTGTACACACACACACATTTCAGAAATGGGCAAGACAGGAAGCAGAAAGCAAGGAGATAAAATATGGAGGCTATTGATTCATAATATAAGCTGCAGGTTCCAAATTAAAATACCGTCATGAGAAACAGTAAAGGCACAATTCTGATAATAGCTTTCACGGAAAAGTGTGAAAAACAAACACATGCTTCTACCATCTACGTCCATCAAGGGTTTCTACACCCTTCAAATAACTTCCTTTTGCCGGGTTGCATGCAAAATCAGTTGCAATACACACACAGCACACCCAGCAGGGAAATGCAGGCACAGACAAAACGCTGCGGCGAGTTCATCACACCATGGGCCACGGGCTCCTCTCAGCACAGTGGTGCCGCCGCCTCCTAGGGTAGTTTTCTAGGCGCCTGCAGACAGCCTGCAAGGGAATTAGCTCTGCACCGCGCTGCGAGACCAAAGAATGCTGAAGAATGCACTCCTCCCAGTCACAGAAATTCTCAGAGGCATTGTCTGAAAGTGGGATCTGAGAAACAGGAAAAATTGTACCCAAAAAAAGAGAAAGACAGACAGACAGACAGGGCAAGCAAACAAGCAGTCAAGCGAGCTGAGGAATGCTATCAATATGTCAGGAATTTTCCTCCAATTCTCTTGTCAGGACTGCTCCCCAATGAACAATGCACATACTACCACTATTATAGATATGTAAACACAAAAGACAAAAGTAAACAAACAGTACTTTTGTAGTTTATAGACTGTGTATGTTGGCATGCGTGTATAAGCACATATGTATGCACACAATTGTGTATGGCACAATTCCATGCCTAAAATTTTATAGACATTTTAAATTCATATTAGTTAGGTAAATAATCTGTTTAGTAAAATAAAGGAAACCTTTAAAAAACTTTTTTTTCTCTCCAAGCTAAAGTTGCTACTGATTAAATGTCCCTAAAATTGCTTGTCCTCTAATAGAAAGTCCATTTCCATAACACTCAGCCTCCAACTCTTTCCATCTTGCTGAATACCTCAAGTTGAGCTGACGGAGGGAAAGGATAATAAAGTAAGGGATGAAGTAAAGAACTAAACATTAAAGCATCTTCAGAGAAAGCAGAATTCTGATTATGGTATCACAATATTGCTGTGAGCAACAGTTAAATGCCTGAGTAGTTAATAGAACCGATAATCCAAACAATGCTGAAAGTATTTCCAATGTTATTTAAGAATTCACATGCTACAGTCTGCAAGGAGTATTTTTTTTTTTTTGGTCTTTTTGTGGTTGTTGTTGATGATGTTAATATATTTGTTGGTTTTATCCTTAACTTGTGCTATCACATAAATATCTACAAACCCTGGCTCTCTATTTAAATGTATGCTTTTCAGTTTTCACATATGCAGTGAACCTTTCATCAACAAACAAAACACCAAATATATCTGGTTTGAACCCAGGGAATAGGATAAAACGTATGTCTGATGTCATCACCACTATTTTAAGAAAAATCCACACAGACGGTGGAGATAGAAGTGGTTAGAAAAAGACAGCTACAGAAGTTTACACTCCAAATTCCCAAAGAGAAGGGGAGGTCAGAAATTTCACTCTATGTTCTCCCACTCATTAATCACAGAAGTCACAAACCAGGGCAACTCTTCCGAGAGTGGAAGGGACCAGTATTGAAAAGCCCATGTAAAATCAAGTGAGCTAACTCACCCACTGTCCACAGCTCCAACAGAACAAGGCAGGGGTACAACTGTAATGCTTATTCTTTGGAATGCTGCTTTGACCAAAACAATCCAACCAACCTGCTACCAAACAAATAAGCAAGAGGAAGGAAGGAAGGAAGGAAGGAAGGAAGGAAGGAAGGAAGGAAGGAAGGAAAAGAGAGAGAGAGAAAGAAAGAAAGAAAGGAAGGAAGGAAGGAAGGAAGGAAGGAAGGAAGGAAGAAAGAAAGAAAGAAAGAAAGAAAGAAAGAAAGAAAGAAAGAAAGAAAGAAAAGAAAGAAAGTCTCTGTAAAGAGAGACTCCTGCAACACTTGTGTTCAACAAGGTGAAACTACAGAAATATTCTAGATTTTCCTCGGGGCTGCAGAAGGCAGCCAATAAGGGACTTGAAGCTGTGATGCTCTCCACAGCCAGCCTCGGGAGACCAGGGGAAGCCTGCAGCATCCTTGGAGGAGCTCTGCCTAAAATAAGCTGCCATGTGGCTGGTCTTCACTGCAAACCTGCTTATTTTCTCTGAGAAAAGTCTAACCATTCCCACAGCTTCCAGGCATTTTATCTCCCAGCAGGAGGATGACACTAGGTTGTCAACTCAAAAATGTTCTTATCACTGCCCCACCACCCACTGGAGAGGATGCGAAACGCAGTTTGCAGAAGGCACCGGGTACCCTGAGCCGGGAAGGGAAGGGAAGGGAAGGGAAGGAAGCAATGAGGTCATGCAGCCTCCGTCTTGCCGGGGCAGGATTCTCTCGCCAGGAACGCTCCTACCCAAGTTGTGAAGCCCACAACATACAGGGCCACCCTGGACCCTCAAGCAGGTGTGGCAAGGCACGGCTGCCCACAGCAGACGCACACGTAACTCACACGTGTGTGCTCGTCTTCACCCGGGAAGATGGGAGAGTTCGCCGGGCGGTGATCACCCTCTGCACCTCCAGATCCTGAGGCAGGGCCCCTCAGCACCCCAGGCATCGGCTCACTCAAATCTGCCAGACTCCCTGCCCACCGCTGCAGTTTACCATCGCGAACACATTTCCTGGTTTCCCCGGCTGCTGCTTCAAGGACAAAGAGAGAGCACTTATGTTTCCATCGCAGCCCGCAGAGCTCCGGGTGATGGTGAAAAACAAATAAATAAATAAAAATACAAAAACAATTCAGACAAATGGCCCCCGGCGCTGTACTGAGCTGGATCCTCCCAGGCTGGGGTCGGAGCGCAGAAGAAATGCAGAGAAGAAAGGAAGGTCACTGGGCTGAGCCGGGAAGAGCTCCGCGAGCAGCATGCCGCCGCCGCAGAGCAGCTCACTCAAAGCAAGCACTTACCATAAAAATAGAAAGAGTCAACAGAAGGAGAAGGGATCCTTCCTCAGCTCGTGGGAAAAGAGAAACCTGCTGTAAACGGCAGGCTCCACTCCCAAGGCGTCCACCAAAGTGGAGAGGGGCGACAGAACCACCATGCACAAGTCCTTTCCAGCCTTCCCGCAGGCCCGCATGCGGTCGTTTGTGCCGTGGAAACCCTGAGAAGTCTGGAGCAGGACTCTTGAGGAGCGAGCGGCCGAGCAGGGCTGGAAGCAGTCTGGCGAATTTCACCCGGCCTCAGAGCATCTCAGAGCACCGTGCAGGACTGATCCTCCCTCCCCCTCCCCGGGATCCAGGGGCGGCTTGGGGGATGGGGGGGCCAGGCTCAGGGAGGAAAGAAGAGAGGTGGGAAGGCGCCTCTTTGGGGTGGAAGGAACTGCCTGTGTGAGCATCAGTATTCCCTATCAGTTACTGCCGGTGACCAATCAGCCTAGCCAGGGGGCTGTGTCAGAGTGACAACAGAGCAGCGGATGACAAGTCCTGGCAGCGGTGGCAGGACAGCCCCCTGCCAGGTACGGAAGTTTGGCAGGATTGGCATCTGAGCCTCTGGCCAGCTGTTGTTAACACTGCTTGTGTCGGCCAGCTCCCAAAGCCCCACGGTCACACTGCCGCGGGACGTTTCGGAGGGAGGCATCCCATGACAGCCCAGAGAAGCCGAGTCAAGCCCACCCCAGACGATGTCTGATAGCGTCTCATGGACCGGACAGTCCTGCTCATGTGCCTGAGGGGTCACCACCAACACACTAATGGCATCTGCATCTGAGTTCTTTATACCCGGTGTGCAGATTGAGATGACCAAGGATTGGGCTTCCTATTTCTAAGAAATCTTCAGACAGCAAAGGGTTAAAGGTCCTTTGAAAATCTGACCCTCAGCTTCACTAATTTTCCCAAGTAGCAGTGCACCCAGAGGTACCCTTAGAGGTAAGTAGCTAAGGATTGCCAACATTTCCTTCCAGGGCTTCTTCAGTCACCCAGACAGAACATAGTATTTGGGAGAAACCATAACCCTAATTCATAAGCACACTGAAGTCCGAAACTTGGAGCTACCCTAAAGGAAAGGAGCCAGTCCCTTCCTGGTAAAAGAAGGATGCAAGGGGAATTCTAACCTTTTCCTATTTGCTTTTTTTTTTTTTTCTCCATTCCATTTCAGAGCTCGGCAAACATCTGTATATGTGTGTTTGGATTTGGTGTAGCCATTAAATTAGAGCACAGAGCGATTCCTAAAGTTAAACACCAACTTCGTCACATGCCACAGTAAAATTCTAGCACCATCTATCTTGGAGAAGTTGTCTCAGGCCACCTCCTATGTTGGCAGAAGAACCAATTCCCTTTTGCCAGTCAAGAGTTAACAGGAAAGAGGTTGAGAATACAGCTCAGCAGAACAGTGCCTGCCTGTCAAGCATGAGGTCCTGAGTTCAAGTTCTGATACACGCCCCTTCCCCTCAACAAATTTAAGAGTTACTACGAATACCCAAATTCTCTGAGCTTGGTGTGGTCACAGGTGATGTTTCTAACTTTAGTCCCCTGTTTTTACCTAGAAGTTGGGCTTTCCCTGGATATGTTGTCAGGATGTCTCCCCATGGGGGAGCCCAGAGGAGCCTCAGTACCAAACCTTAAAAAGAAGGGCTGAGCTCCAAAGAAGCAGCAAGCACAGTACGAAATGAGTCACTGCAGGAGGCCATGGAAACGCTCCACACCGAAGATGAATGTAATGAAATGAAATTTATTAAATAAAGAGGGAAGGGAGGTTTGCCAGGAGTGTCCTGGGGAAACTCAGATTCTATCTTATTTTTCATCTCAGTTCATCTCGAAGCAACAAACAGCTACAGAATCTCAACCACGCACCAGGATGCAGAGAGGAGTTCCTGCCTTGGAGAAGTGTATAGTCCCCTGGGCAGATTTACATCCTCTGTTTAAAATTTCAACACGATGTTTCTTGCCAAGACAGAAAATGTTCTACTTTTTAAATGTTTTTCAGATAAAACTAAGCCATGAGGTTGGATTTCAGCCTCAAAGTTCAACATTCGCCCAATGCAATACTTTCCATAATCAAACCCATTTGGGAAACAAATGCACAAATAATTTCTTTTTAAATCAAATTAATACATGAGGTTCTTTAACTGTTTGTTTTTATCAGCATCAACAGCTTGTGACACTGCAAAAACCAAGGGCAGCATATCAAAGGACATGTTTAAAGGGAATATTACTTAAAGCTCCTAAATTAATTGAGATTAATACTGTTTATGAAACAGGCTCAATACCGTGGATACATATGAGGGTAATGAAGTGTGAAAAGGATAATACTGCAGAAAAACAAATGTCCTAGGAGATTAAATAACTGCACAGCTTTACATGACAATTAGGTCAGTGAAAATGAGTATTCCAGGTACTTACCCACAAGCAATTAATTTTTAAAGTTTGGTCACTTTTCTGTTCCTCTTTCCTCAAGTCAACAGAAATGCCTCACGCTCAGACAGCAGTAAACATCAATTATTTTTCCAATGTACAAAATAGTTGTCCAAGTCAATTAACCCTGGGATGGTATCGCAGCTGTCTTACCTATGTGGCACCAGCATTTAACACGTAATAGGTTCTCAATAAATATGTTTTGGATAGCCATGGGATTAGCCAAGAGAATCTGTCTAAAATTCTACAACAGCAGGATTTAAAGTTTTAATACTACAAGATAAGTTGAATAGTGCACCTATAATTTTATGCATTCATACCTGCCATTTATTTTAAAAGAGAAAAGGGACCTTTTTTCAGAAATTTCATAGACTCTGGATTCTACCTTCTATCATCAGTCTATGGAGAAGAAGGAAAAGTGTACCTGTTCCCTAAATCACCATAAGGGCACACGGCCATGGGATTCCATTTTCGACACCAGGATCTGTGAAAGGAGGCATGAGAATCAAAATATTTTAAATAACATCCTGTCAGTGAGTGGTTTGGAGAACTGGGTTGCGATCTGCACGAGGGAAAGTCTTTGGTCTGAGTCCTGTAAGCCAGTGTCTAAAGGGACGACTGCTTACTAAACCCACTCTGGGCCAGTCTTGAGGTCACGCTCCGTGTAGCTCCTTCAGTCCTACCTGAGTACTCCTAGGACAGGAGAACCACAGGCCCAGGGCTCCTGGGCTTATCTAAGAGGCAAACCCAGAACAATCTCATCCTGCATCTTTGTTTCACGAAAACAAACTGATGGGAACATGGGGAAGGGGTCCTTTCCACTCTGTTACATGAATTTGGGTGAAGTGTCAATGGGAAAGTTCAAGTTAGAAGCAGAAAAACATTTTACTCACAGATTCAGTGTAAACCTTTTCTACAATAGAAATAAATTCATGATTCTTACAATTTAAAGGGAAAACACTTTGCATTTGTTGACTTATTTTTCCCAATTCAAACTCTACAATTATATTTTAAGAGCAGGATAAGTCATCTTCAATTGGTAGAAGGGTAGAAAGAAAGAATATTCCAGAAAAAAATGTGGCACTGACACAAACATTAGAGTATGGCCCTTTATAGAATATTAGATCCTTTCAGCCTTCAGTGGGAAGCCTGAAATGCTAAGAGAATCAGCTGAACTGCTAATGTTTCCCTTCCAGAGGTCACTCACTGGTGGAGAACAATTTCCTAAAGTGCCTGACAGACAGATTCTCAAATACACAAGTCTAAATACATAACGGTGTCTCCGCACACAAAGACAATCGTACATCCAAGTCCTTGAAAATAGGCTTTTGTTCAGCATTCCTCAACCAGAAGGATCCTGCGGGATTATCAAAGATCAGATCATACAAGAAGAATGTGTAAAATCACAGCCCTGTAACTTTTTCTCTCTTTTTGGAAGATGGAAAAATAAATCACTGTTTAACCTAAAAATCCTTAGAGAATTAGCTTGAGTCTGAGAAAACCAAACTAATGTGAATGCATGTGTGTGTGTGTGAGAGTGTGTACACACATTCACATGGGGAAATGGTAGAATACTAGTGTGTGTGCATTTAAAATCCTACCAAAGTGTCTCCACGTCCAATTAACCCTTAAGTCTTATTGTTATCTGTACGTTTTTTTTTTTTTTTTTCCCAATCCATGCTAGGAATTTCAACCGATTCAGGGCCTCATTCTTTTTCTTACACTATTACAATAGCTTCTAACCGCTTCCCGATTCCAAACCAACTTCCCCATGACGTGAGCATTTTATTTCTGAAGCAGAGCAGATGTGATCAAGCCATGCGGTTGCTAATGAAAGTCCTCAATCCTAGCACTCAGGGCCCTCGGTGATCTGACCTTCGTTTCACGTCTAATATCAGCTCCCTCCACTTCCTCCATATTCTATCCCCTATTACACTTGATTTCTCCCTGTTCCCTGCAGACGCCGTATCTTTGATTACGGTAATCCATTTCTCCTAGAATAACCTTCCTCGCTCCTCTCCCTGGAGAAATTCTACTGTTCATGCTTCAAGGCCAAGTTCAGTGTCATTTTTGTTAAGGAGTCGAACTTCCCAGTGACTTAATCAATTCTCTGTATTTCCATGGCATTTTTCTAGTCTTGTATTATCAAATACGAGTAGCACACGCACTGTGCGTAATCAGTCCCTTTTAACCCACTTGATTGGAATCCTTTGATGTTCCCCGCGTCTCCTGCACCATAGGAGCTCAGTAAGCATGTGGTGAACAACTCCCTCTTCCCTTGCTCTTTTCGTTTTACAACCCAAAGCACTCTGAAGAAAGCGCAAAGCTGCTTTCTGGGAAGACTGCAGGACTACACGCTTACCCACCATGCATGTCCCTCCTCCAAACAGAAGTTGGTGTGGACTAAGGAAAGGGGTTAGAGAATCAGAAGATCCAAGCCACAGTCCTGCACCTAAGACATGTAGGCAATGTCTTACCCTCATGTCCTACTTACTTACCATGACTGCTCTTCCGTGCTCCAACTGAGTACCTGGAGAGAAGTCTTTTACAGATGACACACTGTATTGCGGTGGGCCGAGTTACAGTCACCGTGGTCCTCCTTGGTATATAATTGTTGCCATCAGTAAGACCACAAAGTTGGTTGAATGGGTGTCCTATGCACGCCAGCCCAGGAGGCTGGTGACACAGCACTGACGTCATGCCCAGTCCTTGCTTCAGTCTGCAGCTGGGCTGTGTAAAAACTCTTAAACCTGGAAGTAACAGTCCAGTTCTGGGCACCCACCCAAGCAGAAGGCCCTGACTCAGATCCTAGTTCTGCTACTTCCTGGCTAGTAGACCTGGCCTCCGAGATCCAAGTCCCACATCTAGGAAATGGGGATCACAATACGCACCCCACCGTGTTGCTGAATGAGACGGGCAGATAAGGATAATAATATATCAAGTCTAATACACATTCCAATAGTGGGCAGGAAAGGGCACCATCTCTCCTGGACTCTATGGTACCTATGAATGCCCAGCCTTGTCTTCTTGCTGTGTCTTGAACTTACCAAGTTCATTCCCATCCCAGGGCTGGCATATGTGCTCCTTCTACTTGGAATCCCTTTCTCTAAGATTCGAGTGTGTCCACTTATCCACATGGCATCCTGGGCCTGTCAGGCATTTTCCAGCACACTGCTTTCTCCATTTTCCCCATAACATTTATCTCTGTCTCTAACCATCTTATTTATTTAATGTCTTTCTTTGGTTCTATAACGTATGTATCACAGAAGCCAGGACTATTTCTTTTGTGCTCCTCACTTGGTCTTCAGACCCTAAAACAGTGCCCAGAACGTACACAGGGCCCTGCACATTTCTTGAACACATGCACCATGATGGATGTTTGTACAACCAGTTCCATGTACCTTGTATCTACACAAAGTTCCAATTATCTTTGGCCACTGAGTGGGAATGAAGGCTTGGAAGTCACTTAACATGGAGCTCAGCACACTTAGAGTTTGTATGGACATTTAGGGATGCGGAATGCTCATCAACGGGCGGGAAAACACTACCCAGGGACAAAGGAAGCCTGCACGTAAAACATCGATTCCTTGTACCCATAGAAACAGAAATTACCACGAATGGCACATTGATCCTTATTTATGTAAATGGAACTAGAGTACTAAGCATAAATATTAAACTACGTTTATTTCATAAATCGGGAAACTCACTGGGATCTCTTATCATATTTTCCTTCTGTTATTTTATGCTAAAATTGCTCATCCTGGGAAGAAATTTATAAGGTCCTTGCTCTCTAAAGTGATGACTAGAACAAATGATTTCATGACGTCCAAGAATCAGTGCAATTTTTCTTTCTTCCTACAGCGCTGTCTCAAAGACAAGTTACACAAAACCCTCCCAAGCCTGACCACATCAGCCGTTTCTGATTAGCCCAGCCTTACAGGAGATCTAATAAATAAATAACCACGCTGATACTGTATAATGTATGAAGGTTACTTTCCAATGGTCATTTCAATTAGACTATTTTCAATCAGCAATCACATGCCAATCCGCCAAACAGGCATACGAATTCACTCATTATTAGCAGGAAATAGGACACAGGTAGATTTTTAAAAAAGAAAAAAAAAAGATAAACACTCTAGAACTAATACAAACCCATATTTTTCCTCCTAAATGTGTGTTTCTGGTGGCTCTTTTTTTCCACTAAAATGCATCTCTCTGTATTCTAGGACCCCACAGAAAGGACACTGCTGTAATGCGACATTCAGAGCAGATCTTGCTGTAAGCCTGCCTCCACCTTGTCCCTCTTTGGCACAGTTCCCTGCAGGACTTGAACTGAAGACTCCTGCCAAGGCTGCTCCTAGGGAAAACTTTCCTCTGCTTCTCAGCTTTCACAGGGTGCCAGGCTGAAAACTGCAGGATTCCAGCCCAGGTTTTTCTCTTGCCTCCCTCTTTGTGACTCCCTACTTATTCTTGTCTCAGTTACTCTTCTCTCATGGCTGGGACAAAATACCCAACACTCAAAGTGAAGGAAGGAAAGGTTTATTTAGCTTACAGTCTGTGGAGGTTTCCATCCATAATCAGCTGGCTCCAAGGTAGGGTGGCGTGGCACAGGGACAACACTTAAGGGCAGCAGCCAGAGCAAAAGGGTCTAAGAGCAAGCCTCTTCTCCTCCTTTATATTGTACACAGGCCATGCCTGCTCTGGGATGGGTACAGTACTCACAAAATCTCCTTACCCTCTTATTGCACAGGATGAGGATGTTTTACAAAGTTAGAACCCTGGCTCCCTGCTGAGTTTCTCAAATTGACACAATGTATCAATCGTAATAATCTCCAAGGTCCAACTCAAGCTTCTCCCTTCTCTTTGAGCCATTAACTGAGGATTCCTCCCAATGTCCCAGGAGAACTGACCATCCATCTCCAAGGTTTGGCACCGGTCACGATATTATAACTTGTCTACCACAGGGCTTCCTTCAGGGACGTTCTAACCCTCAGTTTTATTCATCTTCACATCTCCAGGGACCAGCTATTAAATAAATAGTTATAAAAAGACCAGTTCTTCCCGGGCATCTGGATCTCTTACTGGGCTCTGTGTCTTGCGAGAGACAGCAGAGTATCTTACGATGCCCAGCACACAAGATGCTCAGGGTACATATGTGCATTTATTTTACTATGATTGGCCAAAAAGAAGAAAACAAAATCCTTTGGCTCATGGCATTTAAAAAATCTCTCTGAGCTGATATCTAATTAGTTCATTTTTTAAAAAGTTTAAATCCAAAATTTCTCCTTCTCCATGAGATTATGAAACACCACAGGCATTAATTTGCAAAGATTCATCCTCTGAAACTCCTGGCTTTTAAGGAAAACCCAACTAATTGAGGCACCTTGGGAATAATAAAGCATTCCAAACACATGTTCTGCTTTGAATTGCCCAGCAGAGGAAACGATATTGATTCTCTCTGGCAGAAAGGACTTCTTGGAGGAATTTTGCCTGCATCTGTATTTAGAGAGAAAAGATCCCCATCTTCCTGAGCACAGAACATCAGTGCAGAGGGTAAGACTGCAAGGGCTGAGAAGCCTCCCTGGTGGCCTGCGCATAGGTGCCTAGAGCAAAACCAGGCATGCCTAGAGCAAAACCAGGCATATACAATGCATCTTTCTTCCATGCTGGTCTCACGATTACCCAGATTCTTCACCCTGTCTCCCTACTTCCCAGGAAATTAGCTACAACGCTTGCAAAGAACTAGAATAAAACTCCTCTGCCCACAGCTTCAAAAACTGCCAGCACCTAAAGAACTGCTCTGCCCCAGCTTGGCTAAATCCAAAGCAGCAAGGAAGTTCACCCAAGCAATTGCAAGAGCCTGGTCAAACCAGCTGGGGGGTGAGGTGGAAGAATGCTTCTTCCCCACCTCTCCCTGCACCAGTGATCCACAAGGAAAGCAAGAACAAGCTATAATATAGTGCTACAAAAGCAACTGCCTCACCTGCCATTGCTTAGCATTTCCCCACGTTTCTCTGTAACCAATTTCAAGTTCTATTATTTAGCTGAAAGGAGAAAGCAAAGCAAGTATTTGAAAGGACCGTGACACACTCATATTTTGGTAAAATGAAACTAGGTCATCCTCTGAACATGCTACACCTTTGTAGGGACGGATTTTTCCTTTTATGAATTTTTAAGAAGTGCTTTGAACCTTTAACAAAAATAAATCTGCCTGGCTAGTAGGCATGCAAAACAGTATGGTCACTTTGGAAGTCAGTTTTGACAGTTTCTTGTAAGGCCAGACATAGTCTTACCACACAGTTCAGCAAAAGCACGCCTAGGTATTTACCCAAATGAGTTAAGAATATATGTGCACACAAAAACCTGCACATGAATATTTATAGCAGCTTTATTCACAATTGCTAAAAGCTGGACGAAACCAAGATGGTCCTTCAGTAGGTGAATGGAAAAACTGTGGAACATCCAGACAACAGAGTATTACTTGGCACTGAAAAGAGATACGCTATTGGGCTATGAGAAGACATGCCGGAACCCTAAATTTCCATTATTAAATTAAGTTGATCTGAAAAATGCTAAGTACTGTACAATTCCAACTATATGACACCCTGAAAAGGGCAAAACTCGGAGACAGTAAAAAGATCATTGAGGAAGGCAGGAGGGATGAACAGGCAGACCTTGGGGTTTTTAAGGCTGAAACTATCCCGTATGTCTCTACCACGACGGACACATATCTTTATAAACTTGTCCAAACTCACAGGATGCACAACAGCAAGAGCAAACCCTAGGCTAAACCACAGGCTCCAGGGGTAACAATGCAGCAACACAGTCTCATCACCCGCCACGCGCGGACCCTCTGATGGCCAGGCTGGGGACAGAGAGGCCGTGTATGTGTGGGAAAAGGGGTTACATGGCAATCTCCGCACCTCGCACTCAGGTCTGCCGTGAATCCGAAATTTCCCTAAAAAATAACATCCATGGAAATTAAAAACTAAGGTCTCTGAAGACAAGGTGGTCTTTTTAGAGAATTTTAGTCATCTTGTAAGTATATACACCTGGAAAATAAAAGCCTTTATGAGAGAAAGGGAGAGGGAGAAAGAAGAGAAAGACGAAGGAGTGGGGGAAAATAAAGGTGAGAGGATTTCCCATAGCCCACGAAAAGCAAGGTCACGTCTGAAAGATGTGAATCAGAGGACCAGAACCTTCCTCCAGTACCACTTCCACTGCGAAGGCCTAGCAAACCAGAACACGATAAACAGGTTGTGAATTGCACTAAAAAAATTAAAAGAAACTTAAAACAGTGGATTCCTCTGCTTTCCTTCTGAATGAAGCCCCTCTTCTTTTCAGGTTTATTCTGCACTGCTGCTGAGGGCTAAAACAGGAAACATGTATTAGAAAAAAAGAAGTTATCGCGTGAAAGGGTAAGATTTAAGCACATCTGTGTATTACCAAATTGCAACTGCTATTACAGGAAAATAAAAAGGAGGGAAACAAATATCCTCCAAAGAACAGACATGCAGTCCCTGCACATAAAGAAAATGAGGAGGAAATGGATACTAAAGCACATGGAAAGGACAGGGGAGGTTTCCCAGTTATGGTTTCCCACAAGTTCATAATCCGGCAGGTAGAAAAACACATACAAGGTCACACTCTCGCTGGCAGACAGACAAGCGCTAGGGGAAGGGCACAAAGAACAGGAAGAACTGGAGGGAGGAGAGACAGGAGAGGAGATTTGACCCGGCCGGAGAAAGGGCAGGATTGCAGCAAGCCGTGGAAGTTAAGACAGGCCCACTCCTGCTGCAGGGACAGCCGGACAGTACGAACTGGGTCGGGTGGACTTGTTAGTTCATTGGTACACTCAGCGACCCTGCGGCCAGCTGTATCAGTGGACAGCACCACAGATGGAGGAAGGTGAGGGGCCAAGCAAAATACCTCGGGCAGTGGCAAAACTGCAGAGGGCTTTGGACACCAGGGTGCATCTGTTACAGGCAGCAGAGAGCCTGGTGGCATGGCGTGGCGTGGCGTGGCATGGTGTGGTGTGGCGTGGTGGCTGTGAGAACATGGTTTGCACTCCACTCCTTGCTCCTCCTGGACTCCATCCTATACAGACGCGGGAAGCTGAATCCTACAGGCCAGACTCCCTGCTCTGAAGGAGAATTCGGTTCTGTGATTTAGACGCTCTGGCATGGGGTTTGTGAGGTAGAAATGTGAGATAATATTCCTGACTCCTGTGACGCATTTTCCACTATGACAAGTGAGGCCATGAAAATGTGAACGTTCCCACCACGGCGACTGAGGCTCCATCGTCTTTCTGAGTGGAGGAAGGCAGGGGTGGGACAGCAGCAGCACCGGCTTTGCAGCTCGCGAGATCTTCAACTCCAGACTCCCAGTGGCGACCCAGAGGTGGACCCTCGGCACATCATGCCTGCACCTGCCCCTGGAATCCTCCTCTGAGTTTAGCCTCCCTGTCCCTGCACATCACCGAAGCCTGCTGCAACCTAACTGGCATAGCCAGTTAGAATCTTTAAGCAGATAATCAGATTTGTGCTGGGAAATGACCTTGGCAGCTGCTCAGAACAGCTGTCCCCAACCTTTTTGAACCAGGAACCGATTTTATGGACAACTTTTCCACGGACTGGGGGAAAGGGGGTGATTTTGGGATGGTTCAAGCACACAACATTTATTGTATACTTTCTTTTTATTATGATGCATAATAAAATAATCACACAACTCACCATACCACAGAATCAGAGGGAGACCTGAGCTTGTTTTCCTCCAACTAGCCAGTCCCACCCAGGGTGACAGGAGACAGTGGCCCTCAGAGTGTGCTGCTTATGTCCATTCTACTGCGTGATCTCATTTTGGTGGCCGTCACTGCAGAAAACTCTACTTCACAAAGATAGGACGTTGGCAGTGGAAGAGGGCTTTCCAGTGCTTTTGCTGCAAACTCAGGATTTTCTGCCTTCACTGTAATCCAGAGCATATGGAGATTTAAAGTTGCCTCAGACATCTGTGTAAAGCCATCATCTGTGATCTCCAGCAGCAGACCCTCTTCTAGCACAGAGTTGATTCACTGGCTTATTCACAAATGCAGCACAGATTCATTCTTTCCCCATCCAGGGGCCTTGTGTGGTTAGGAATAATGTTCAGACTCTTTTGAAAGTTTAGAGAGGTGATCCTGTGCCAGCTTGGAAAACGAAGGACCTGGCCTAGTCTCTTTCCAAATCTCTGCTAATATTTGAATCATGTCAAAAATTCCACTGTTCACATGTCATCCCCACAATTCCAGTTTGCCTTCAAATGCAGCCACTTTATCTGCTGACTTGAATACAGTTATCATTCTCCCCTGAACTGACAGGTTAAGTTCACTGAACCGGTAAAATAGGTCACAGAAGTAAGCAAGTTTTATGACCCATTCTGTATCACAGAAATGTACTACCATGGTGACTATTTTTATCAAAGAATCTCTGGATTGGCTCTCAAAAGTTAAAAACTCTGGCTGGTGATCTGTTTTGGGAAGCCGCCTCAGTGCTGTGTGTGAAGGGAGAACTGTGCTCTGCATTCATCTCTTCACAGGGCTGTACAAACAGACAAGAGTTAATGGCACATACTTTAACATGGTTGATAACTTTAATCATCCTACAAAACATTATTAAATTCAGGTGACATTTGTGAGCTGGCCTGCATTTCTCTATGGATGGCTCAGTGCATGGACTCATTCATAAGTGACCACTTTGATCTGAGTAGTGAAACCAGAAAGCTGTCCAGTGGTGACAGCTGCTTTGTCTATGTATACACCCCAAAATGACCAATTCAGTTTTTCAAATATGTAATCATTCAAAAACTTGAATAGTTCTGCAGCTGTGGTGTTGGGTGACAGCATGTACCTGGGATAGCTTCATACGCAGCCTCCTAAAAATATTCTGCAGAAAGACAGGCATCCTTACCTTGTTGTCACTACTGGTAGATTCATCAGCCTAGATTGTGTATCATGGTGAATCATTAATCCTCTCTAATGACTGTACCTCGATATCTGCGGCCGCTCCATTGATTCGTCTACTTAGGGTGCTAGCCAAAAAAGGCACATGTGCCCCCCTTGAAATGCAGCCTCTCCTGAAAGTGCATGACAAATATCCCCGCAGTAAGCAGGATGACCAACAGAAAAGGGCTTCTGAGGCTTAGCTATGTGGCTGGCCACTAAGGACGATGCACTCAGTGCAAACACGGGTGACGAAACGGTGGCCTTCAGTAACTGCTTCTGTTCTTCGTGTTCATGTGTTTTCTCTTGAAAGCGCCAAAGACTCCTCTTTTGCAGCGGGATGAGTGGTCTCCACGTGGCGATGCGGTTTTGAGGTCACATGGATACCCCGTATTATATGAAATGGGCTTGGAGAATGCAAATCACCCCGCTGGTCACCCCTCATTCAAGTAAGACTCTTGCCATCTGTTTTAGATGCAGCCATTTTGCTGGCAGAGCTGGAGTTGGCTGCAGTCTCGTCATCGAGTCTGTCCCCTCCTGCAAAGCAGCTCCCCCACGGTGTCTGCATTTCACTCACTGTGGCTCGGGTTGGCTATGCGCTTGATGAAACTGTGACTGAGACCAGTGCACAGTGCAGGAAAGAGGTGAGAACGGAAGCAGTGAATAAAATAACGGGCAGGCCACGCATGGACTAGAACAAGTGTGGGGTTCTGACTCACCCTCCCACCAGGTGCAGCCATGTAACAGCAGTTCCTCACCGCACTGGCCACTGTAAAGCCTGCCACCAGATGCAGTTCAATTGTCACTTGTCCCTTACTGACAGGGTTTCAGTGTGCATGTGGAAGCGAATGTTCCTTTACAATCTCTGCTGTCCCACTCGCTGCTAACGTTCATCAGTGTCTGCAGCTGCTGTCCAGGGCCAGTATCACCACCCCGTCAGGCAGCGGGTTCTCAGCGAGCGCACGACCCAGCTCCCTCACGCACGTGGCTCCCTCACGCACGTGGCTCCCTCACGCACGTAGCTCCCTCACGCACGTAGCGTCGTGCTCCTGTGGGACTCTAATGTCACCTCTGAAGGGGCCGGAGGTGAGGTTCAGGCAGTCGCGGGAGCGATGGAGAGTGGTTGTAAATACCAGGGAAGCTTCGCCATGCAGCCCGGTTCCTAACCGGCCCCACGTGGGACTCCTGACTTAGCAGACGGTTTGGACAGAAGATGGATCGCTACAGGTAGATGCTGGAAACTCTTAGGGATGTTTGGCCGGAGGGGCGGGGGTTTAGCTCAGCAGTGTAAGCGCCTGCCTCGAAATGTTTGGCCAGAGCCAGAGCTCCTGGAACCCTTCATCCAGGTGGAACAGTCAGAGGGGGACAGAGAGGATGGGGCGCCAGTACAACTCTTCAGAAATAGAACTGCGAGGGTGTACTGAAAGTGGGGTGGCTTAGAATAGGACAAGAAGGGGCTGTGACCTATGGTGCAATTCACCCCATCTCTGCTGAGGACTCTCTGAAAAGTCCCACTGCCCCCCGTTTACCCCCATCACAGCACTCACCACCTGACCTCAAGACTGACGCTCTTCTCAGGCCTCCAAACACCCCTGCCTTGCCAATCGCTGTGCCCCAAGTGTACAGCACAGTGGGGGCCCCTAAAAGAACAGCCAGTGCAAGCTGAATGCGTGGACAGACAGCAGAAGGAAGGAGGGGAGGAGGGGAGGAAGAGAGGGAAGGAAAAGAGGGAGGAAGGGAAGGAGGGAGGGTGGAAGGAAACCTCAGAGCCAATACAGGAAGTACCAAGTGGGGAAGTACTATAATTTTTGCCTGAGTGCTGCTTGAATAATGTTGAGTCCTGGATTAATGAGCCATCGAGATGAAGAAAAATGGCATATCGGTAAAAATGAGTCAAGTTTGAGAGATATATGAACTTGACACATACTGAAAGCTGACTGCCTCGTGGGAAAAGAAGATACCTCGGTAAACCTGGGTCACGCTCGATTATTACCCAACACAAAGTAGACAGTGTAAAACACCAGTCATTGCACCATTTTCCTACACTAATCATGCTTTGAGCTTTCCAACGTCTCATAAGCCAAATGTTGTTATCTCGTTGTGCAGATGAGGAAACTGAAGTTCAGCAAGGTCTGGCATCATCCAGGTCGTGCAGCTGGCAACGACAGAGCTGGGATTCAAACCCAGGCCTGTCTGACTTCCAAGCCCAAGCTCCTCACTATGCTTCCTCAGCCCCAAAAGAAAAGAGGGCTGGAGAAGTTACTGAGGGTGAGCCAGGCAGGGAGGGAGGGAAGCAGAGGGCTGCTGGGACCCAGGAGCCAGAAAAGCAGGTTCCCCAAATGGCAGCAGTCTAGCAAAAGCAACGTTTAATCTAAGGGGGCCTTTAAGAAAGAAGAGAAGGAAGAGGAAAAGGGGAAGAGGAAAAAGAGAACGAATAAACACATTCTATGGGCCACTTCAAATGCGGGAGGGTGGCCAGAAGAACACAGAGCAGAGGCTTGTCAGAGGGGAAACAAAGTCAGGGTGAGTCTCTTCAACACGAATAATCAAAATGTGAGATGTAAGAACAGCCAGGAGTAGAAACCAGCAAGGTAGGAAGTAAAGGTGTGAGGAGGGAAAATTCCAAGATCAGAAGGACGAGCAAGGCAGCACTTGAGAAAGAAAGGGAGACAGACAGGGGGTAAAACCGCGCGGTGATGTCCGCAGAGAACGTGGCGAAGCTCTGGAGATGCGTCTCCACTTTGCCCATCGGCCTCCCCGCATGGATGCCTTTGCCTGTGCTCAGGCTGCTGGTGAGCAGAGATGATTTATCGCCTCACATTTGGAATTACGTCAACCCACTCTGTAACACTGATTATCTCACACCGATAGCAAGCGGTTCAATTTATCTTTCGTTAACCAAGGAAGTGATCACAAATTAATTACCATTCATTCAACGCCGTCATTTTTAAAAGTCTTCCAAAACACACGGTAGGGGGTGATGGAAGGGCCCCGGTGCAGGCCAATAATTATTAACTGTCATTAGAATTAACACGGCACAACAAGACTTATTTAACTTTCTGTGGCCAAGATCACAAAAGAAAGAAGGCAGTCTAGCAGTCAATGGAGTGATTAACTGAAGTCTAGCAGCAAAGCAACCTGAGGGCGTGATTATGGAGCTCAGCCAGCCTGGAGAGATCAGCATTCGAGGCGGGAAGTCGGCCTGGGTTCAACGTGGACAAGGGAATTTGGAGACCCGAGTGTCAGCGCAGACAGACAGGGGTCTACGTATCCCTCGAGGGTGTAGGAACATGTCAGCTGGATACATGCAGCTCCTACCCTTGAGAGCTACACCCAAAGCTCTGCCACTGGTAGAAGGGGAGGTCCTACTTCTTTGTGGGTAAATATTGTTAAGCCTGGGAAAGCTCAGAAATAAAAGGAAATAATGTTATACATCAAATCTGTCATATCAGTATGCTAACATCTGATAGTTAAAGCGCTTATAACTTAGGAGAATCCGGCAAGTTAGATTAGCTAATAGAGAAGCTTGTGACCTCAATGTAAACTGCCTGATTGGTAACCAGGACTTGTTATTTCCAGTTAAACGGTGGGGTAGAATGTTGTGAAATATGTTGCAAAATTGAAATATTTAGGAGAACGTATGCTTCACTGTATCCATGCATTTAATTTACTAAATTTATAAGAATTAGGAAAATTTTGTTTTCTAGGCAGAAACAACAAAAAGATTTCTAATGCACTGTCTTTGGGGGGAACAAAAGTCTCATCAAGGATACATAGAAACTCACGTTGTGTACGTTACTGACTCGGAGAGACAAATACCCAGAACTACACAGCAAATGCCTGCTACGTAGGTGCCTCCGCCACCTGTGGGTGTGAGGTGAGAGGGACCCACAGCGCAGACTGGCAGTGAGGCTGAGGGAAGCACCCCAAGGAGAAAAGGCCGGGGTGCTTCGGGAGTGCGGCACACCCTGACTGGGTTCAAGGTCAGAGCAGGTTCCCCTAGAGAAAGGCTGGAAGCAAGGCTTGACTGCTGTGGTCTCAGTCACAGCAAAATGGTAGAGTGACTGTGGAGACAGAGGCAAAGGAGGCAACTTTAATGCTGACCAGCGGAGGTCTGAAACAGCTGCCAGGGTAGAATCAGTAAGAATCAAAAAGAAATCGCCAGCCAGCAGATCGCATGGCATGAACCTGTCCATTTTCTCCACCTACACAGGGAGGCTCCTTCTGCGGGCCGCAAGCTCAGCGTTAGGCCGACAGCAGCACTGCCCTGCGAGCCTGCTAGGACCTGCAGCCCGCCTGGAGGAGCTGAGCCAGGCTGCTACGGAGAGAGATTCAGGCTGGTGACAAGGGAGAGTGCATGGTTCTCAGGACAGTAAGTAAACCTCGATGGCACAGCAGGGCCCATGACATCTGGTGCCCTTAATCCTGGCTGCACTTACAGAAGTCCTCCAGGCCAGTCCTGACGGCCTGTCTACCACACTCTGGGGACCCCTCAGGGGTAGCTGTATGCACATTTTGCTATAGTGGATTCAGGGTGTTTTTTTAGGGCCAGTAATAGTAACACATGTTCAGTGTTAAAAGGACAGATCTCAAACAACACAAGTATATAAAGTAGAAAAAGTAGAATATCCCTTCTTTACCCTTCCTAATCCCAAAAGTATATGTTGTACCACATGCATGAGTTAAAGTGTGTGTGTGTGTGTATGTGTGTGTGTGTGAGAGTTCAAGGCTCTCTGCCTAATGGATAAGGAGACACTTAGAAAAACATGGGTAGCACAGTGTTAGTGGTAGAATCTGGGTGGCAGATGTGCACTGTAAAACTCTTCCAAAAATACATGTTTTAAAACCTTACAATAAAATGTTGGGAGGACCAAAGCTCTGCAGTGAGTTAGGGTGCTTATCCCAGGCTGACAAGGCCAAGTTCATGAATGAGGGAACTTCAGGCCACACAGGAAACACTGCCTGCCCCAAATCACAGGGTGGTGGCCAGGGATGCAGTCAACAGGAACCTGTGCCTGCCATCCCCCGAAGCTCCTTCCTGTGCCCCATGTGACCTGCAGGGAGAGAAGGCCCCAGCACTGACCAGGAAAGGAGGCTGGCTGCCTCCCTGTCTGGGAGCCCCATGCTCTCAATCCTCCTGGCAGCTGAAGAGGACACAGAGTGTTCTAGAACTGGGCTGCTACCATCTCCAGTTTCGCTGTGTGTTGACTGAATTGCTCTGACTTGCTGATTCATACTGCCTTCAGTATGTAAGAGTCCAGAGAAAACACAAGCCACTCTCAATCACTCTCATTTGCCACCAGAGCATTTGCTTAAGTCCACTGAAACTCCTTGCTGTGGGGAGAAAAACAGGAAGCTAAAAGAAATTTTAAAAATTGTGAGTACTGCCTTCTAAAGCCAAGGAAAAAGGCTAGTCCCTGGTAGTCGTGAGGGAGCCTTCCAGATGCAACATTCCTGAGCAGAGGTGCAGAGTAAGACGCAATCTCCAAAATGCTTCAAAACTTATCAAATAATATTTAAGGGTGGAAAAATGTATTCTGTATAAGGGAGTATAAAGATAGAGATTCATGTATCGGAATCTCAAGCAATAATATTACAAGATACTGTTGAGTGTTGATTTTTAACTATGAGACAACATTTTTTTCCTTTAACCATATAAAAACATAGAAAAAAGACTTCTAACTTACAGAATCCTTCTGCCAGACAGACTGTCAGGAGTATATCTTCCTGCCAAGGAAGAATTTTGAGGGAGACTTTTGACTTTCTCATGCATTTTTGTTCTCCTCAGCAAACAATGCAAAATAAAAGCATAGAAATTAGGAGACCGGATTTCCAGTTGTAGCTCTGACACTAAATTGCTTTTCTTTATCTTCTTTATCTGTAAAAATTAGACTACAACTGTCTTTAAGGTCCTCATACAATAAGTCTAAAACTGGATTGAATACCTTTCTGTCTCGTCTAAAGGAGATTTGATAACCAATGTCCCTAAAGAGTCACTTTAGTTTGCCTAGATGCTTTTCTCCTATCTAAATATCCCTGCTCATCTTCCTCTCAAGCCAAGTCTTGGCAAAATTCCATCTGCACAGGAAAACTCCTCCCAAGGGAAAATAAAAGGTCAGGAATGCTTTGATACAGGAATTTACTTTCTTTAAAATTAGTATTTGTGGAAGAAATAAAAGTGAAAAGATTAAGTGACAAGTAGGTAGGCCTTCCAGGTGAAGGGGATTTAACAAAATCTTAATTAAGTTAATCCTGAGACCTGCTCTTAAATGCTATCATTTTATGACAAATTCAAGTAGCCCTTAGGCATTAGAAGTCACTCTTGTCCAAATACAGCTCTTAAAAGGCATCTCAGCAGATTCGAGCAATTATTCTAGGGGACTTCCCCTCTTCATCCTCCAGTGAAAGGTCTAGAAAGAAAAGCAAACCGAAGGAGCAAGCTCTCCGATCCAGGGGAGTCAGGGCCCCGGGGCCCCTTCCAGGGCCAAGTCCCATGCCGCACCCCACTCACCCCCCACCCCCTAGGATTAGACCTCAACTGTTAACTTCCCAGGGCCCTGGGAGGGGTGGGTGGTGACAGGGTCTGGAGAGCTGCAGCGCCCCCAAGAGCTGCCTCTGTGAGCCAAAGCCCCAGTCATCCCTCCAGAACAGGCCGGGACACCCAGGGAATCCAGGGCCCATGGAGGACGCACAGGGCCAGGCACAGAGTCAGACTGCCTGGCTGCGGCTCTGACCAGGAAACCCCAATGCTTCCTCTTGACACCCGTGTTTTACTCCTGCACAAGGAGAGCAGCGCTGCTGACTTACAGGGTTTCCGAGGACGGAAGGAACCAGTTCAGGAGTGAATAGTGCCTGGCGTGCAGGAAACACTCACTCAGTGAATAACGATAACCCTGTTATCGCTCAGGTTTTCACTCCTGGGCTCAGTGCTGTCTGTATTTGTCCACTGTAAGAGAAGCTGGTTGCAACTTTTTAAAAATCATAGGTTCTTCAACATACACCACTGATGAAAAAACCACCCCAAATTATTTTTCTTTAAAAAAAATCAATACCAATAAAACACACTTCTCTCCAAAAAGCCAGGATGGTAATTAAGTAAAACGTTTTGGACTGCCTGGCTTACCCCTATTTCTGGAGCAGCCACTAAGAAAGGCGTGAACATCCCGCTTATTCTTTTCCGCCTTCCTGTCCACACCCCAGGCTCCGTTAAGACTTATTTGTGTTGCTTCCCCTCCAGGCTTCCAGCGGCTCTACAGCAGGCATCAGTATTATTTTCATCTTTCAGACTACCACCTCCCCAAGATCACATGATTGTCAAGTGACAGGTCCAGACACCACGCCCAGATCTGTCTGGAGCGCCGTCCCCTCCCACTGTGTGTTACCACTGTGGGTCACGTACACCTGCTTAGATAAAGATTACAGAGCAAGTCACAGTAAAAGAGTAAGAACCGCTGTGTCCATGACCAGTTTCCTCTTCCGTTAGATGAGAGGGTTCTAGTTTAGACCTGTGGTCTCCTGTGTCAAGCTCGGTGAGCCTACGCTTTGCACCTTCTCTTTTTCCTGGTCTTTTTGGGACAGGGTCTCACTATGCAGTTCAGACTGGCTTTGAGCCCACTTTGTAGCCCAGGCTGGTCTCGAATTTGCAGTGATCCTCCTGCCTCAGCCTCCAGAGTGCTGGGATGACAAGCAGGCGCCACCACCCGCGGTTTGTGCCTCCTTTTTAAGAAGGACATTTCCAAAGGGCTGCACTTCCAGAACTTGCTCTTTTGGGGAAAAAAATGTTCTATTTATTATTTTATGCTCTATTACTTTATGTTTGAAAAATTGTCATTTAAAAGTCTCTGGTTCTTCACTCAGACATTCCTCCAACAAACATTCTTTAATGCAAATTCGAAAAACAAAGCATTTTTTATGTAACTTTTTTCTCTTTAAACTGAGAAAGGAGACATCAGGGAAGGAGTGTAATCAGGCTTTGAATTGTACAGCTCTTTCTCAGGTTACAATTTACTTTTGGGCTCCAGGAGGCAGAACAAAAGGTCCCTCCTCCTGAGCATTTGAACCCTTTAGACTAAAATACAGTTTGAGAAAAGATGATGGTGGATTTTTCTTTTAATTGAATGCTACACAATCGTTTGTCTTCCCATGCATTCCCTGGTAGGCAGTTAAGTTATTCCCTATTTTTTATTTTCATTTATGAGACTGTCCAAAGAAAACTAAATTGTTTTTGCCACAGGGAACTTGATGGTGTGGAGAACAATTAAATCCAAACACCTTCTGCGTTCCAGTAGAAAGCGCAGGCGCGGTGGCCGTGTCGCGGTGGTGTCCCTTGGCCTCAGCCCTCCTGCCGGGCCCGTGTGCAGGTGGAGGGAAGGTGCGAGGCGCATGCACAAGCCCCAGACCTCAGCGAGGGAGCAGCGCGCTCTCCCTTCTCCCTCCTAGCTCTTCTCCTCTACGCGGATGTTTAACCTCGACTCACTAAGGAGTATGTTAATCAGAAAAGCTCAGTCTGTGTCAGGGTCACTTTCTCCTGGGATATAATCTCAAGATGTTCTCTTTTGCTATTCAATTAGCTACACCCCGTCCGTGGCCTACAAAGATGACTGGGCTGCTCCGGTCGTCTAGCTCGGAGATGTTGTTGCTACAGTTCAGCAGCCCCGTAAGGAGGTCAAGAATGAGAGATAACTTGCTATGGGTTTAGTTTCTAGCTATTCTTGAGATTTCATTAAAATAGATCATATAGTTTAATATTGTTGAATCCTGCGATGATTTAACTTCCTGCTTGCAAATCCAGATCCATCAGGCTGGCTTTATCACACGGGCAGAACCACACTGTGTTCGGAATCGCCTTGTTGCTCCCAGGTGGCAAACCATTTCACAGGCCAGCGGGCATTTTCAGCTTTGCAGGTTGTACAGTTTCTGCTACAACTACCCAGCTCCGCGGTGAGAGCATAAAGCAGCCGTGATAACGTGAGGACCTATCAGCTTGGCCGTGTTCCAATAGTTTACTTACACAGCCAGGCTGTGGCCCACGGCCCCTCCCTAGTTCAGACAGACCGGCTGAATTTCTGAGGCTGGCTGAGTTTCAGCCTTGTCACAACAAAGGTCACAACAAAGAGGCTCTGGTGCTGTGGGACTGGGCGCATTCCGCCTGGTGCACTTACTTATTCGCACATCTGTGTTACGCTTCAAAATAGAGTCGGTTGTTTTTAAGGAAATGGTCAACGCAGCTGCCTGGTCAAGGCACAGAGAGAGGCTGGAGGACTTAAGGGAAACCTTCCTGGACAAGTCGGAGGTTTTCCCAGAGATGGAGAAATTTCAGAATTAGTGGCATCTTCAATTATACAGTACAGTCCAACCTCCTTCCCAGTGGTGGAATTCCTTTCAGCATCCCCGCCACGTGTTCAGTTTACCTATGAGGAACGCGTCTTTAGGAGGGGCAGGAGTCCATGAGTGCCATCCCATGAGGCTCATCAACAAAAGCCTTGTGCAATCACAGCGTTCATCTTGTAATGCTTGACAATGACACAGAAATGTCTTGGACACTAGTGCTCCCATAGGGAGCTTGCAATGGAATCAAAAATCTATGACAAGACATAAATGACAGTACAAAGTTAAAAAAAAAATCAGTGGAAAGGTTGGGCACCATGGTGCACACCTGTAATCCCAGCACTTGGAAGGCTGAGGCAGGAGGGTCACCACAAGCTGGAGGTCAGCCTGGGCTACACAGCCAGTTAAAGGCCAGCCTGAACTACATAGTGAGACCATGTCTCAACAACAAACAAAAAAGGGAAACAATAAGACAGGTAACCCAACAGGAAAAGATGTAAATGGGCACTGTACAGATATGTGAAGGGATTTTCGGCCTCATTAGGTATCAGAAAAATCCAAAATAAAACCACAATAAACCACTACTTCACATCCACCAGACCTGCACAAAAGACCATTTAGAAAACCCACTGGCAACTATGAACAAGTTTATTCTGTGACCCATCAAGTCCACACCCTAGAGCAACTCTTGCACTGAAAAACAGGCACAGGATGATTTATAGAAATAGTTTCCTTGGGGCCTGTGATGGTTGATACATTGTGTCAACTTGAGTTCAGAAGTTTAACTAGGAGACTCAGCAGGGAGCCAGGGTCCTTACTTTGTAAATAACCTCAGCCTGTGCAACAGGAGGGCAGAGTGCTGCACCTGCCCTGGGAATTGGGGGGTGGCCTGCATACAACATAAGGGGGAAAAGAGGCGTACTCCCCCATTTTTGGTCTGGCTGCTTTTGCTGGCTGCTGCCTTGAAGAGTCACCCCTGTGCCCTGCCACCCTGCCTTGGAGCCAGCTGATAACAGACTGAAACCTCCACAAACTGTGAGCTAAATAAACCTTTCCTTTCTTCGTTTTGTGCGTCAGGTATTTTGTCCAAGCAATGACAGTAAAGTAACCAAGACAGGGCTGGGGACATAGCTCAGCAGCAAAGTGCCTGCCTGGCAAGCACAAGGTTGTGAGTTTGATCCAAAGGGAAAAAAAAAGCAAGAATAAGAAATATTTTTTCTTTTTGTAATTTTTACTTGAAAGAGAATAAAACCAAGCAAAATAAAACAGAATAAAACCAATCAAAACAAAACAGTATGATATAAGACTTCAAAACAAGGTAACAGGAAATCAACAATGGCTACTATAATATATCGTTATCTTTGAAATAGGTGCCCATGCCAATGGATGTAATAAAATTAAACAAGACAAAACAGAATAAAACCCAGCCCAACAAAACAATGAAAATGATACAGGACTTCAAAATAAGACAATAGGGGGTTAACAGTGGCTGCCACCCTCAGAAGGAGACCTGTCACTACACTGCAGACTGTCAGCCTCAGAGTAGATGATCAGACCACCAGCTTTAGGTCCGCAAAGTTGGTGAAACCCTAAACACCGCAAGCACTAAGTTGTATTTTACCTCAATGGCTATCCTCTCGGCCTGCGTTTCTCCAGACCAGCCAGTTGCTCACCAGGGTAGCAGGGGGAGGCTTGGCTCTTCTCGTCTCCAGCGCACGGTGCATAGCACTGACTCGCAGGGAGGGCTTGCCTCTTGTTGACTTAAGAAATATTTTTCTTAATAACACAATAACACAATCATGTATGTGTCCAGAATTGGTGGAACAAACAAATACAAAGGACATATAGATATACTGCAAAGGTACAGTCATGGAAATGAATTACATCTATCTGCAGCAACCTGATTTTCATATAGTTTATCTTAAAATGAAAACAGTTAAGTCTCAAAAATAATGTACAATGTGATGCTGTTTATATAAAGTTTAAAGATATACAAAACTAAACTGTATATTGTTTAAGTATATGAACGTATAATAAAGCTATAAAAGAAGCCAAGAAAAGTATAAACCTCTACAACGGCCTGAATGTGACCATCCAAAACGTGTACGCTGAAATCCTAATATCTAAGGGATGGTATTGGGAGATGGGACTCTGACCTTATCAAAGAGACCCCAGAGAGCTGCCCTGTCCCTTCTGTCACATGAGGGCACAGTGAAAACACACCCTCTATGAACCACGGCCAGCTCTTACCTTATATTGAATCTGCTGGCACCCAGACCTTCTCAGCCTCCAGAACTGTGAGGTTATGCTTTAATTGTAAGTCACTCCACTTGTGATACTGTGTTACTGTGGCCCAAATGGACAGAGGCAACAGTACTGGTTGATACATTATGTCAACTTGTGAAGTTTAGGAGTTTAGCTGAGACTCAGCAGGGAGCTAAGGTCAGTCCTTTTTAAATATCCTCATTTGTGCAAGAGGAGGGCACAGAGACAGTATGAGTGCTACACCCACTTTGGGGGCTGGCTAGGGGGTGGGGATCTGTTTACAACATCAGGGAGGAGAAGAGGCCTGTTCTCTCCACTTTTGCTCTGGCTGCTTTTGCTGTCTCCTGCCACCTGGGAGTGTTGCCCCAGTGCCATGCCACCCTGCCTTGGAGCCAGCTGATTATGGACTGAAACCTCCACAAACTGTGAGCTAAATACACCTTTCCTTCCTTCGTTTTGGGTGTCAGGTATCTTGTCCCAGCAATGAGAGAAAAGTAACCAAGACAGCAACCCCAAGTTTAGGAGACAGCCTCTGATGTGGGAGACAGCAGGAGAGAGAATCAGGGAGAGCCACAGGGGACATCAAAGGATGCTCACGTCCTTTGTTGAAGCCGGATGGTGGATGCACAGGTGTCAGAGGTTATACGATCCTTCATATCTTACTTACACTTTATAAATATTTCATGTCTGCTCAATAATTAATGAAAGCCCATTTTCAAAAAGAATTAAAGAACAAGAAAAGGTTGATTTTGATGAGACACAAAAGGCTGAAGGTCACCATGGCAATAGGGTTCTTCCATATCCGCTTGACTGGCTGGCGGCAGGCAGCTATGGCGCTGCCTCCGGAGGCTGCCACTGTGTGGGTGGACCTGCCCTGGTCACAAATTGGGGGAAGATCAGTACTTCCTGAGACCTGGAATCCCTGGGTGGAGGTTTTCCTGTTCCACTGGGTTCCCTGAAAACCCGGTGTGTGTGAGGTGGCGATTTGGGAGTGAGGGAACGCAGAGTGCCAGGCCGAGGGGCAGACGCAGTACAGACATTCAAAGGAAAGCGGCGGAAAGTGGGGCTCTGCTGTAACATCACACTGCATCACCAGTGAAACCCCCTGGCTCCCCCAGATGCATCCAGCTCTCTGCACGGCCCACTTCACACATGCACACGACAGGCTCCTCAGCTGGCTGGGGCAGGCGCGGCGCACCCTCCCGGGCCATCCTCCAAGCCCCGGTGGTAAGGACAGAGGCCCCGTGTCCCCACGAGCTACATGCACGACAGGTCCCACTAAATGCCCTTCAGTGGCTGACACACCTCTTATCCCCAAGACACGACCATCCAGCTCTGTCCTTGAGGAATTCAGCTCTGGCCCAAATCCTGCATGTGAGAGTTCAGGCCTGGCCATGGACGATACCAGAGACCGCGCCCGGCAGAACTTAGGCAGGACGGCTGCCCTCCCGCACTGCCGGGCGCTGAGGCCATGCGATGCAGATCCCACGGGGGCCGCAGGCCGGACGTGGGCCCTGCCTGCCTGCCTGCCGCGGGTCCCTCTGCTTCGCTGTGTCCCCAGCCCTGGCCTCTTTATCCGGCCTTTCATCATCAGACCTTTCTAGGTGCCTTTGGCAAGATGTCCTCATCCGGGCATGGGACATTTTTCTCCTCCCTGACTCTGTACTCTGTATTTCACACCCTGTGTCTCTTCCCGGCCCTGGGTCCATAGCCCTGCAAAATTCTTATATTTGGGGCTCCCTGAAAAGGGAGATGAGCCCTCACATCCACACCCACCCCCTTGACCTTGACTGCAGCACCGGTGCACAGGGCGCAGGGAGCTGGGGAGCCAGTGCTCTCCCAGCCCGGCGTCTGGTCCGAGGCCTGGCTGTTACTCTCCTGCTGCCCGGTCCTGATCGGCTACTCCCCTCCCTGGCAGCTCTGCAAGAGCCACTGGTCCTGCAAGAGTCAGCAGAGTTCATTCTGCCTGCGGAGATTCCCTGCCTTAGCTACCGAGGGATCCGACCCATTGTGTCCTGGTGCCTGGTCCACTGCATGAGCCCATGGACAAAACCCACCCCGCTTTTCTGTTGTTCTGCCAGCCTGCAGTAGGTAGGTTCCTGGTACCGACTCAGTCCTCTTCTCTTCAACAGGGCCAGTTGTACAGGAGTGTGAGAGAGGAAGGGGTATTTTAAATAACTTAATTTGGCTCTCAAATGTGTGTGTTTAAGACAGGTATATTCAAAGATATAAGAATTCTTAGTCACTTAAACAGGTTAAGTTTGGATCCTAGATGCCCATCAATACCACAAATTCACCTTCCATCCCCCATCCTGCCACCCTGCAATCCCTCCTTCCCCATCCCTCC